>CM030007.1:137941734-138189234 GCA_017639485.1 Pluvialis apricaria | reverse complement strand
CTCAGCTTCCTATTGATGGTACTTTGATGATCTTCCCCGCTCTCCCATTAGTGTAGTGTAGGAGCACCTCATAATAAATTTATTTATATCCCCAACTTGCTCATGAAGGAGAAAAATACTATTAATCCCATTTCAATGTCAATGATTTATGCTTGAATAATTGGACGGCTCTTAATTACTGAGCAAACCACCTGGCCACTGGATTTTTTCCACTATGTTTATTACCATGTTTTCATGTACCTCAGAAATCACTCTCGGTTGCACAGTTTCTGTTCTCAAACTTTTTTTTTTTTTTTTTTTTTTTGCTTTATCGAGTGTGATGCCATATCAAGTCAACGTTATTCTCTCACAATGTGCTCTTTAAGAGGTGTGGATGTTTATATGGTCAGGGGATGCTAGAAAGTGCGGTAGTAGACATGATCAGTGTAAACAAAAGTATTTAGAAAGTATGCGAGATTGTTTTTGATGGATAAGACTCGGATACAGTGTAGTCTTGATTACCTTTTAAAAGGTCTTCTTTGTTCAGTGTTGTCATTTTTATTAATAACCTGTTGTTTTGACTAGTTTAAAGATGGTTCTAAGAAAAGTGTTTTGGCGGGATTAGGTATGGTGTATGGACAATAAACTCACCTTGACCTAAATTTGCCTGTCTTGGTTTTATTCATTCATTATTAAGATGGTGTAGAAGGAGGTATGATTCTAAAGCCTTTTACCTAGGTAGATGGTGTTAGCAGGCATAGAAAGCGTGAACTGTTGAATGTTGCAGTCACAGAAGTTTTCCTCTAAAACATAGCTCATTGCCTACCGGATAGGCAAATTCTGGCATGTTGGTTCTGTGAAACAGTCCCGTGAGATTTAAGGAGAGCAAAGTCCTAAAAACAGTATAAGTTGCTGGATCAAAGAATTTTGTGGAAATTTAGCTGAGTTGGTGCAGAAGTCCTTGTTAGTATACAGCATGCACATTTTTGCAACTAATTGCAGTATTATTTAAACCACCACTCAGTTATTTGTTGCATTTAAAAGGCTGCTGCAAAAATTGTTTTTCTTTCTGTAAGCTTCAGGCAAACTGAGTTAAAGCAGAGGGCTTTGGGGTGAAGCCAGAGGGAAAAAAGGATCCTCCACGTGCCCACACTCCTTCCTCAGCCTGCAGCCAGGAGGCAGGGTGCTTGCCCTCTCCCTTTCCTGCTTCCACATCTCCTGCTTGTGGATGCTTGATGTGAAGTGACCAGCCTCCTGTGTGACATGCCTGGCCTGACCTCAGCATCTCTCTTCCACTGCCATCCAGTAGCAGTCTTCTACTGAATTTCAGGCCTTTGGGCACCCCTGGGGAGAGCAAAGAGGAACCGAAGAATGAAGAAGAGGTATTTGGGCAGACACACTGGTGAATAATACAGCCAAAACCAGAGAAGAGAAATGAAAACAGGAAAAAAAAAAAAAAAAAAGGAAAAAAACCACCAAGATGTGATGAATAAGGAGAAGGAAAAATACATAAAAGGAAAGTCGTGGCACGCTGACTTCTGTCCATACATACAGATCTCTAGCTTGAATAACACTATGAGTTTGGCCTGTGTGGGACCATAGCTTGGAGTTCATGCATTTCTCATGCTCAGACCAATAATAATAGTAAGGTTATGACTAGTTCTGGGCTCCCCTGTTCAAGAAAGACAAGGAACTACTGGGGAGAGTCCAGTAGAGGGCTACGAAGATGAGAGGGGACTGAAGCATCTCTCTTATGAGGAAAGGCTGAGAGACCTGGATCTGGAGCCTGGAGAAGAGAAGGCTGAGAGGGGATCTCATCAATGCTGATAAATATCTAAAGGGATATCTCTGTGTCAAGAGGATGGGGCCAGACTCTTTTCAGTGGTGACCAGCGACAGGACGAGGCAATGAGCACAAACTGGAACACAGGCAATTCTGTCTGAACATAAGGAAAAACTTTTTTACTTTGAAGGTGATGAAGCACTGGAACAGGCTGCCCAGAGAGGCTGTGGAGTCTCCTTCTCTGGAGATACTCAAACCTTGCCTGGATGCGCTCCTGTGCAGTCTGCTCTAGGTGAACCTGCTTTGGCAGAGAGGTTGGACTAGATGATGTCCGAAGGTCCCTTTCAACTCCTACCATTCTGTGATTCTGTGAAAAACACGTCACTAAAATGAAGAAACATATGAGCAAAAATAAATAGATACGAATAGGAAAAAAAATCATGGATGGGATAGGAAATAAGAACTAAATCCCGAGGTTGTGAGTCAGGACATAACAGACCTTTCTAGCCATAATCACACAGCTTTTGGGAGCTGTGGCTTCAGGCAAAGTCTCTTAAGACTTCTCTCCATAGTGACCTGTGAGCCTCGTATTTCACAGGTTGTCTGCACCAAAGGTAGAAATGTTAAAGCATCACAAGTATTCATGTTCCTCTGGCAACCATTTAACAACATGACCAGCAATCTGCAGCATTTCATAGGTGTAATTTAGAGCCTATGAAGAACTGGAACTTGCAAGGGTTGTTCTTACACCTTCCATTTGTGGTTTAAAGCTCAAAGGGATGCTCTCCAGCCTAATTTCAGGTTTCAGGAGATTATTTCCTTTCCCATTATAGTGTCACCAGTAGTCCTCCTGGAACTGCAGGGATGTGCTCTGCAGCTCTATGTTTTAAGAGGTTTTACTAAAGCTAGATTTAGCAGAGGAAAGATTTTCTGTTGTAGTTTAAGTAAATGTATGTTTTCAGAAATAGTGGATATAGGGCGCAGAGGCTAAAATTGAAATTAATTGGACAACAGCCTATTCCCTTCCTATAAAGAAAGCTGGCTGAATGCTGAGAAGCCACATACAATAGGGTTAAGTTCCATTATTATGTGGCCTGCAAAACCGTTTTGTATTGTCATCTTCTTGCCATCTGCAAACAATTTCTGCCCATCATGATCCTATACTTAACATAAGGACAGCCTGAGGATTTTAAGGAGGGACAACAAAACGAAATAATGCTTTAAAACAACTGCACACTGGACTGACTTTTGCGTTTAAGAAAACTGTGGAGGCAAAGAGAAGAAAGCTTTAGTACTGAGATTTCAGAAGAGAAAAACACCACACAATTGCTCAGTGTTTCCAATCTCAGTATATGAGTTAGATTGTTGTTTCATTTTATATTTCCTCAAGTCTTTCTGTAGGGACTAGAAATGTGGTTTATCTTTCTAGGCAGGGAATTTTCCTTTGTGTTTCAAATAAGGCATCTAAATGCTTGTTTCAGGAGTCATTCCAAACACTTCTATTGCAATTGCTGTATTTTTTAGTTTGTCCATGAACTATGTCGCCAGTCTTCATTCTGTGCTGCTCTAAAAAAGCAAAATTCTCTACAAATCTCATGCAACCAGCACAAACAGAATAAAATTCTATCTCTGCTGAAGACAGTGGGAGCTCTACTGTTGACTTTTAATAGGTTTAATAGTTTTCCCACCAACTCCAGTTCATTCTTGTCTCATACTGTAAATTACCAGTCACATCAATAAATGCGAAGCTGATGTAAAGGCAGATAGAATTTCTGGTAAGCCTGGCCAAGTCATTTCCTTCTTTTCAGCAGGAAAAGTCAGGATTTAGCTGCCAAGAGGTATGAGAGGTGTGAAGTCCATCTTTCTCAATATGGTGTTAACCCTTGAGCATTACATTGGTGCTTCATCTTATTAAAATCAGCACACAGGACTCCCTAGGTCACTGAAGCCCATTGTCTGCAGCCACAGCCCATCAGTCACCTGTACTCTGCCTGGAAGGATGCACAGGAGGATGCATAAATGACAAGCATTTTCAAACATACCATAACTCGAACATCCCATGGGTAAAGAGCAGGAGAGACGAAGGACACCTCACATGCAGTATCAGACACATGGGCTGCTTAATGGCAACATAGATAATAAGGTAGAAAAGGTGTGTTTTGATCTTACATTTCATGGGCAAGCAACAGGCCAGGAAAAGAGTATGGCTTTGTTCATGCAGGCAACCCTATTGCGACTTTCACACCCTTCTGTGGTCACTTGCAGGCATGAACATAGAGTTGTTGCATTCAGTTTTTAGAGAATTATATTAGAGCCTTCTCTGCACTGTTTGCAAATCGAAGCCAGCCAGCTGGCACAAAGGGAAACAGGCTATGCTCTACTTCTTTGCCCCCCACAGCACACTGAATCATTTCTCCCAATTAAGGGAAAGTTTATTTTAAAAAGACTTTGGGGATCCCTTTAGATCTTTGGAGAAAGCTGGCTGTACCACATTTATTTTGTACCTCCCTGAAATATTAAAAAAAACCCACACTCTTTCATTTTTCTTAATATAATGATATATTTAAAAGGGTTCTCAAAGGTGATTTGCATTTCAGCTGTGTGCAGCTGCAGGGGCACAGGTACCACAATGTTCTTACACCAAAAAGTGCGTGGCAGCTTGTGTTACTGCTGATGCTGCCAGGAGACAACAGTGAAAATTGTGGGGGGTCTTCGTACAGACCCTTGTCAGGGAGAACTTCAGACCAGCGCTCAGCTGGGCTTCAGGTGCACTGTGGGGAAGGGCATCCCTCAGCAGTGGATATGTTAAATCAAGACCTGTTAAGTTTACAAATGAAGGTGAGTAAAGCTGAGGTATTTACACTTAGGTATGAGCTCCATATGCAATATGCCTTGCACAAGGGGCTGCTCTGAGTTCTGCTGCAACTTGCTAGAGAGAGATAAAGGAGCTGATGCAAAGCACAGTAAGAAAAGAAAAGGAAAATAATAAGGGGAAAATGTCTGTCTCCTTAAATGTCTATCCTTCTGTGGAAATGATGTGGTGATAGCTCTCTCTTGCTATTGAGTTTTCTCTAAAAATAAACTGGGATGCCATTTGAGCTCTTCCAAAATGTAACATGCAGAAACTACACACAGAATTAGGACAGAGCAGTGCAGGAGAGAGAGAAAGGTCAGCAGACTGACTGGCCACGTTTGGGGTTGTGGCTCCTCAGATTACTTGGTAATGCTTCTTAGAGCAAAAACTCTGGTTCGTCTGGCGAGAGGCTAGCAAGCATCCCTGAAGACTGACCTTTCTGATGACTAGGGTTTTCAGAACTGTGAGTGGGACATGACCAGCTGGCAGATGAGGAATGAATTCAGGATTGTTACCCAGCACCCCTGAAAAAAAATTTCTCTCCATTTTTCCAGCTTCCTCAAGTTCAATCTCTTTGCTTCTCCAAGAAGTTTTTTATTTCAATTTCTTTGGATTTGCTTCTTACACACGACAAAGTATTAATCTTTCTGCAGTGCCCTGTTGGTATTACTTAGTTTCCCAAGTTTAGGTATTAAGGCTCAGCCTAAAGTTATAGAAATTTGCAACAGACATGCATAACATTTGGAAGTGATTCTCCTTGATGGCTGTAGCACCAGAGCAAACGATTAAGTATGTAATCTAAGCGAAGCGCAAAGCTTGTTGAATGGGAACTGACTAAAACCGGACGGTAAAACCCGAGGGTGCAGACTGCAGGAGGACCGCTAGATGACGGTAACGTAACTCCTACAGCTGCAGCTATTCTGGGAGCTCCTCCAGGAGCTGCCTGGGGTTTCCTCGCCTTCTGGGAAGTAAAATGTTTAACTGAACCTTCTCACTTCTCCGGCAGCTCACCTGAACGAACGGCTTCATCAACCAGAAGGCCTGCAGCCGCGGCTCGAACTTTTACACTCGGGAGTTTGGGCAAACGGGGGTGAAGTGCTGCTGCAGGAGCACGGAAAGGTTTCCATTCAGTGGGACAGTCACAAGAGGCTGGCTCTGGTCCCTGTTTGCAGCTGGTATATCACCCTGAAAACCATCTTAAAAATAATTAAACACTTTCCTAAAGTTACTTTTCCATGAAAAAAAAGTGCTGTAGTTGCCACAAAGGTATTGCACAACTGTGTTCTCCAGCCTGTCCAGTTCGAGAACTGGACATAGCATAATCTCTGCGCTTGGATTTGATCAAGTTATGAATTTCTTCGTGCCAGCATGTCCTTTAGAGGCCTATTATGCAGGGAAAGGAGTGGGGGAAGAATAAACTGAACAAATTCATCCCAGGTTTCTGCAGGGCTGGTGTACTTGTAAGAGCAGGAAGCAAGATCAGATCCCAAATGACAAGTGTGCTGCAGGGAATATAGCCCATCTAATTATTTCAGTTTTGTGTTCCTAATTGCCAGCTATTGCTTCATGGAGAGCAGATAACTCTCCCTGGATTGATGATATTGTCTGATGTTAGTGATATGCAATCCATATGATGGTGAATTTATTAGATTTGAGTTTAAAATTGTTATTAGAATAAAATTTTCTCATTCAAAAATGTTTTACTTCCAGCTCCACAAAAGCCTTTTCTTCCTATGATGACTTCCTCAAAATGCTACTCCACACGTGATGAGGAACAGTGCTCGTGTTAGCAGTTGTGCTTTTTTGTTTCAATGGGTTAGTTTAAAAAATAGGCTCATGATCACAGACTGCCATGATGTGCTACAGCAGATCAGAGAAATTACTGAGTAGGAAGAAATGAAAAATCAGAATTGTAATGCTCAGGAAAAGATGTGCACATGCTGTGAAGATGAAGGTGACAGAAGCAAAGATAAGAGGGCTAAACGATGGAAAAGGGAAAGCTGATCTAGTAGCCAAACCATGAGGCTGTAAGTCAGATGCTGCAGGCTTTTCGAGCTGTTTTCTCACAAACCCAAACCGTGTGACTTCAGCCAAAGTCTCTTTAAAACTTTGCCTGAAGGGCTGTCACTTTTGCAAAGGGACCTGTATCAAATCATGCACTTATAAGAATATAGACACTAACACTGTTGGCTAACATTTGCTTCTTGTCCTTCTAAAACATGCTTGCAACACAGCTGGGGTCTTATCATTGTAGCAAAACACAGTTGTTTTTAATGGTGATACAATAGAAATAGGTCAGAGCTGAGTCATTTGGCACTGGCTCATTTAGAGGCTAGACATGTCACTAGTCTCACCCTTTGAAAATGTCAGTTCGGAAATCTGTGGAGGAGAGGCACTGCAGAAATACAGGGTTGTGCACACTGCCAAAGGAAGATAAAAAGGGAATTAACCAGACCCACTGTTGCATTAAATATTTCATTTAGCATCTGTTTTAAACTGCTATCAAATGACAAATTATGGTTTAGTCTTCATTTAGAATTTGTTTGGTGTTAAAGTACAAACCAGTTTCAAAGTTAGGTCAGATCTCTGGGCAACCCAGAAGAATTTATCTGATTTTTAGATAGCGTTTACTCCATCCGCTTGTAAAATCCTAAAGGAAATACACTCAGCTATCTAACCAACTAATATTTTGGTTAATCAGATTGCCTGTAATCCGTAAAACTTCATCCTCCTGGGGGGAAAACGATGATTTGTGGTTGCTACTTCTGCTACTTTGTCCATTTAACGAGCAGTAATTTCATAATGCTATTATTTAATAATAGCAATTGGGTCATTGCTCTCATTGTCTATTAGAAATTACCATTAGCAAAATGATTAAAATATTAACTTTAAATGCTGTATTCTCAGTTCTTGTGTGCTAATACAGCTCCTCAGATATTTTTGTTCACCCTTCAGTGACTTTCCCATTTCTTTCCTTGGTTTTTGCAGCCATTACCAGTTATTGTATTCTACATCAATAACACAGTGATGATCTGACCAATTTTTTATTGTTAATTTCCTAAAGTAGCAACCATTTTGAATCCTTAGTATTTCTGGCCAGCAGAACCTTTCCTGAGGTGAATGTTGTATTTCAGTGTTCAGGAAAACATCTTCTATGCTATATCCTTGCAGTTTGTCAAGATGTATGTGTATTTTTTGCTGAAGCTTCAAAAACAGAAAGTGGGGAAGGAATGGCAAAATAAATTTCTACTTTTACAAGCCTTCTTTTTTTTTTCTTTGCTTTTCACTCTCACTAGGGAAAGTGAGAATCTGAACATCAGACCCTAGCAACTGCAGGAAGAATCCCCTTACTCACCCAGCAAGTAATGCATAGGCAACAAAAGCGTGAACTACAAAACACAGATGTGTCTTGTATCTTCTGACAAACGCTTTCAGCTGGCCCAAAAAGAACACTATCAGGCAAAAGAGGAGAGCTGATTTATTGTATCTAGCTCAGATGTCAGCTTTACTCCTGAGTTTGAAAACATCACTGTGATGCAGAGAGCGTGTTGTTGGTGGTAGGTTTGCTTTTCTCTCCTCCCAATTCCTCTATGTGTTATTTCCCAAGTATGATGGTGGCTGTGGAGCAAAAGTGGCCCTGTCCAACAAATCAATCTGCAACAGTCTTAATACAAAGCTCACCCAACCCAGGACTGTTGATCCCAAAATTGCATTCCACCAATCTCCCATCTAGATTTCAGGAGCTGAAATGATTTGGGTAGAAAGGACCTGAAGAAGAAGATGATAATCTGCCCCATTTTTCAGAAAATAAATGGAGGCTCTGAACTTCTGCCAGACAATGCCAGCAACACTGTGGATGCCCATGTCGTGGATGCCTATACCACATGCTGCTTTGCCTTGTAAACTGCTGGTCTGATGCTGTTGCTTCAAAACGGCTCCCATCTTTGCCGATGCTTACTTGGTGGTACGATTTGGCTTATGAGAGTTTTAATTGACTTGTAATTAGTGTAATTTATCCAACTATTGCTATTACTCTGAGCAAAGTCCTGTTGCCGATTAGTGTTCTTAATTTAGCTGACGAAACAAGACCGAACATCATCAAATATTACATCTTCTGCAATGTGGTAAACTTACTCAAGTCTCCGGTCCCAGAATCATGAGATTATGTGAAAGCTAGAGTTCTAAGGTGAAAGCCATCTGATTGTAATTGTAAAGTAAGAACATGTGCCTTGAGACCTCAAAAAATGCTTCAGACTGGACATATCTCCCCTTTAACTTTTAAAAATGAATATTCTAAATAGATAGGTTTTTAGGGCTGGTTGGTGTACTGCCCACGCCTGCAGCCACAGAGAGATGCAGTGCGTCCCCCCCCTTTTACCTCTACCAAACGCAGACTGAGCTTGTGCCTACGTGGATCTGTTGGAGTGGGTCCAGACGAGGGCCACAAAGATGAAGGCTGGTGCACCTCTCCTATGAGGAGAGGCTGAGAGAGTTGGGGTTGTTCAGCCTGGAGAAGAGAAGGCTCCAGGGAGACCTTGTAGCAGCCTTCCAGTACCTGAAGGGGGTCTACACAAAAGCTGGGGAAGGACTTTTTGCGAGGGCATGTAGTGATAGGATGAGGGGGAATGGTTGTAAACTGAAAGAGGGTAGATTTAGGTTACATATAAGGAAGAAATTCGTTACTGTGAGGGTGGTGAGGCTTTGGCGCAGGTTGCTCAGAGAAGCTGTGGCTGCCCCATCCCTGGAGGTGTTTAAGGCCAGGCTGGATGGGGCTTTGAGCATCCTGGTCTAGTGGGAGGTGTCCCTGCCCACGGCAGGGGGGTTGGAACTCGATGATCTTTAAGGTACATTCCCACCCAAACCATTCTATGATTCTATGATTCTCTCCCCACAGTCTCTGCCAAATATGAAGACAGCAACTGCACATGCTGCAGCATCAAACACATTTGAGGCGGGAAAAGGCTGTGTCCTTGAGGAATGCAGTCAAGTCATCATGCTCCCGAGCACCAGCTCATCGCGGTGAGCCCTTGCAGGGGACGCAGCAAAGTTTTTGAGAAACTCCCTGCAGAAAGCGGCTTTTACGGCTGCATTTAGCAAACCTCTTTTTTTGGGGGGTGAGGGGGAGGGAAGGGGTGTGAAACACACCGGACCCTCCAGCGCTGACGTGAACTTCCCGCCAACCCATCCCAGCGACGCTCCCACAAGCTGGTGTTCCCTTCAGCCGGCGGCGCCGCGGCCCCTTCACACGCGTTTCTCCGGCAGCCGCCGGCCGCCCCAGCGGTGCCCAGCTGGGCAGGGGCTGCCCCGGGGGGGTACCGCGCTGCCGCCGCCCGCCGCCGCCCGCCCCCTCCTCCTCCCACCGCAGCGACGGGGCGGGGCCATGACGTCACCGGCGGGCGCGGGGCGGCCGGGCGCCGCAGTGCGGGCAGGAGGCGCCGGCGGCGAGGCGAGGCTGGGCCTGCGCGCACCTGTGCGGCCGCGCCATGGTTCGCTTTGGGCTGACCGTCGTCCGGCAGTGAGTACCGCGGCACCCCCCCCCACACACACCACTTCCCCCCGCCGGTGCCAGGCCAGGCCAGGCCAGGCCAGGCCTTGCCTTGCCTTGCCTTGCCTTGCCTTGCCTTGCCTTGCCTTGCCTTGCCTTGCCTTGCCTTGCCTTGCCTTGCCCTGCCCTTCCCCCGTCTCTCCGCCGCCTCCCCACTCCGCCGGTGCCGGGACGGGCCGGGACGTGACGTCAGCGGAATTCCCCCCCCCTCCTGGGGCGGTCCATTAGGCGCGCGTGGCTGCCTCAGGGGTAACGGCCTCCCGTCAGTCAGTCAGTCAGTCAGTTAGTGACGGCCTCCCGTCCGTCAGTCAGTGAGGCGGGACGGGCAGGGGGGTGCCGTGAGGGAGCCGCCGGGGAGGGTGAGCGCGGGGCTGGCCCCGGAGGGAGGTGGGCTGCCCGCTCCCCCGCTGGTACGGCTGCCGGGCGGGCAGGGGGACCTTGTTACTGCCTCTGGTGTTAGCGGGTCTGGCTAGGTAGGTGAGCCTGTTCCAGTTAAACTATTCAGATAAGTCAAGCTGTATCAGTATAGTTTGGTATTGATGGAAGCAGGGGGTTGTACATAACACAAGCGAGTGCTATTTATGAACTCTGGGGTGGCTGGTCATAAAACCTTTCTCCTGCCAAAAGCTTTCTGGTGGAGTAAGGATTTTGTTTAGGAATGCTAATCTAACATTTCTACTGGGAAATGTTAAAGAATTGGCATTTGTGACTTAGTTAAAATTGTTCAGGTGTGCTTTTCTTTCCAGCTACAGTGGATATTGACAAAGTTTTGTTGTTAACTGGACTAAGATCTAGCTTCCTGCAATTGACAGTAGTTAACTGTTTAATTTTTATGAAAGCTAAACTTTTTCTCCTCTTTGGCATAATTCAGTTTAATACTGATCAGTCCAACTGGAGCAGTGACTTTTTTTTTCCTGATTTTTACTCCTGTTAAGAGTTACTCTTGACTTCCTTAAAGACCTGGATCTGCTGACTTGGTGCTCTAGTTGTAGCCTTACTTTTACATCAGCTAGAAAACACGTGAGCCTGAAACAGTTTGTTGAACTCGAAACCTTCAGGTGGGACTCTTGCAGACGGTCAGGAAGAGCCCAGTTCATTCACCCACAAATGAATGAGAGTTCGTCCGTTAGACTATGCTTGCATATGCTGTGCTATCGTAGCATGACTGCACATTCTGCTCTTACCCTACCTCCAGCTGATGACCAGCAGGATGGACTCCTTCCAGCCTGCTGCATTTTCCTCAAGAGGCTGGAAGTAGCTGTCAGAAAGTGGGTAGAGCCTGAAGAATTAAATTGTTGCCCCCTCTGCAGGAAAGTGTTTAAAGTGTACTTAAATACAGTGTTTTCTCTTAAAAGTACTGGCCTTCAGTGATCAGTCACCTGTTTGGGGCTCATCTTGAGGCATCTGCCCAGCAGTGTTGATAGCACTCTGTATAAAAACTAAGCGCGCACTTGGCCTTAGTACTACAAAAATTTAAGCACATGACATTTTAGTCAAGTGAGGAGTATCAACAAAGTCAGCATGCTTAACTTTGTGTCAAGTTTAATTGTGAGATCTTCTCTCCTGAATAAATCTGCACATGGTTTTAGTTGCTCTTCTCTTGAAATACTGTCAATTGCAGTTTTCAAGATAGGATATTCTAATTCCTGAAGAAGGTGATGTTCATTCTAGTAGTTTTTCTACAGCTCTGGCTTCTTAATGCTGTGTTACTTCAAGGTGTGCAGCCTGCTCTGCTGCTATCTTTGATGACCTCATGAATTGACTTCCCTTTGAAGCATAGAGGTCCACCTGGCTAGCACATGGTTTTTGTAAGAGGACTCCAGAGTCTTCCTCTATCTTCCCTCTTTCCAGCATGGAGGCATTGTTATAATAGATAAATTATAATGCATTTCCAATAAATTTAAGAAATTACTTCCCATCATTTTATTCCACTTAGGTTTGTCTTAATAAATATTGACTGCATGATAGGGATTGACTACTTGAAATTGTGTTTGGTTTATTATAAAGTCTTCAAATACATCTTTTTGAAAAGAGGCTGTGCTGTACTGTATCTCAGTTTTTATATTCAGACTCCGCTGTCTCCTGTTGGTATCTAATATAATAATGTTTTTGAACATTCACTAAAACTTGTGAGTCAAGAATTTTTTTTCTTTATAATCTCTTTCAGTGGAGAAACAAGATACAACAAAGACAAGATACTGCAAGGTTAGTATCAGTTATTCTACTAGCTTGTTAGAGATGGAAAATTATTCTTCCCTGCACAATGAGAAATCCTGTAACCAACTGCTGAAATATTAAGGATTATTACAGAATAATATTGTGAACCTTAAGAGACTTTTATTTCTAAGCCGAGATGTTAGCTTGATAGTTTTAGAGAACTATGAGGATTCTAAGTCGGTCTCCACAGAGTATCAACAAATACTGATAGATTTCTGGCATCCAGAGGAGTATTAGAATAGTTGCTTTTTCTAAACAGGGAAAACATAGTTACCTGTAACCAAATAAAGCGATAGCAGCATCTGTTATTAAGGATGCCAGATTGTCCTATAGCACTGTGTTAAAACTCAGTGGTATGAAGCCTGGGAAGACGGCTTCTGGGACCCAGATGAGAAGTGAGAGCTGCAGCTCTGGTGAAGAACCAGCCAGGTGCACGTTTGTACAATGGAGTTGGTAAGGAGCTGCAGAAGGATGAAAAAAGTCATGTTGTAAAGGGAGCTATTGTCTTAAGAAGGTAATCTGTCACCTGCAAAAAAAGCCTACAGTAGTGCGAGGAAGAATAAAAGTAAAGATTGTTTAAATGTTTGAGTGTTCAATCCCAGCTCTTTCTAGGAATGCAGTCTTCAGACAAAGCATTTAAAACCAGACTTTTCCTTAGTGTCTGCTGACTTGTACACCCAGAACTGAAAACTCTGAGTTGCTTCAATGTCTGTTGTAGGAAAACAGGCTTACCGCTACAAGAAACCTAGTGAGGCTGTACTTTGAATAAATAAACTTTATACAATGCTACATGCTGTGAGGAAGAATTGTGCTTCCAGATTTTCCTACCTCTGTTTTGACATTGCAATTTACAGTTCTTGCAACATTGCTTTGTGTTCGTAATAAAGCGAATAAAGAATTGTCCCCTGCTTTATGTTCTTAAAAGTACCAATGATGTCTTTTAAATTCCTTGCTCTCTGTGTCAAATGATATGTAGTAGGTTCCTCTCCTCTCTCCAGTGTAGAAAGCGAACATTGCCTTTTGTTTTGAGAGGTGTAAGACCTATACAAGTATGGTGGGGTCTGAGGTCTCCCATGGCTGAATTAATAGACAAGGTGCTTAGAACTCAAGTTCTGGACTTCTGGTATCCTGTCTTTTGCTGTTGGAAGCATAATAATTGTGTATTTGCTTGGTGAAAATTGTTTATGTAGTTGTTCTGGATCTGATTAGAATTGCACATGCTCTGCTTTGACTTCCCACAAAAGTAAAATAGATGATACAAGTGAGGACATAGCGATTTATTACAGGTTTGTCCCTCTGCCACAGTTCTTGGTTCTCCTACAGACTCTCGGAGCTGTGACAGGAGCACACCTATTTCATTCAAGTTGGGTTACCAAAGTGCTGGTTCTCCCAATGCTGTCCTAGAGCTCTGTGGCCAGTTAGTTTCACAGGCTACTCTGTCTGAAAACAATTTTTGGAAGGGATGCTGCTTTTCAGCTAGGTTTGTTCCATCAATATACTTGCTATGCAGCTGCATGAGTATTAGTGTCAATGTGCAAGGTGGAGTAGGGGAGAGGAAGAGACCACAACAGATTGTGTTTACATCAACTGAAAAATTCTTGTGAAACTGTGTCTTTGGCAAAGAGTGTGTGCTGCTTTCCGCATTAGACAGAATCCCTTCTTGTTGCCTCATTTCTTCAAGGCATTGTCAACATTAGGGAATGGGGGGGAGCAGGCATTTGATAGTTGTCAGGACTTGACTCTCCCAATGTGCATGTTTTTTCCATATATGTATTTTAGTATCAACAATAGTATTTCAGTTATATTGTCTTTTTTCTTATTTACAATCAACAAATGTGTTTATAGAGTTTCAGCTTCAGTTGTAAGATTCCTCTTGCAGGAAACCTACCAGTGACCATTCTAAAAAGGGCAAGTGATTTGAAATGAATACTCACATGTGTTATGTTTAAATTTGTCATATGTATACATTAGTGTAATTATCATCAATAATTATCCTTCCGTCTTCCTAGCCTGTACTCCCTTTTTTCATATGATTTGGGTGACTGAGTTTAGGGAAGACCAGAGGAACGGTAACTTTTACTAAGGGTTGGCTTTACTGAAGGAGCAGCATTTTATTATGACTGAGAAGATTCTTTATTGCTGCCATGCTTGTTCAGCTGCTGAATTATCTAAAATTTGCATGTCTTAATGTTGATGGGTTTTTTTGTAGGTCAAGGAGTGGATGAGCCGCTCTCTGCAACTGGTTTCAGACAAGCAGATGCTGCTGGTTTATTTCTCAGTAATGTGAAGTTTACTCATGTCTTTTCAAGTGACCTTCTTCGAGCAAAGCAGGCAAGTGCTTCTTGAGGCAACTGAATGTAAATATTAACTTCAGAATTTGGCATTTATTTGCTGTTGATGATGCAAAAATAATACAGTGACAGAGAGCCAAAAGCTATTTTGATGGACTTAGAACTGCAGTTTGAGTTGTGTAGAATTCAAGAAGGTCTCTATAAGTAAGGAAATGTCAATGAAAACAGCTCAGTTAGGAAGCAGTGAAGGCCAGCTTGCTTTGCAGGATGTCATGCAGTGGTGTTCTTAGTGTTTTGCCATTATTTTATATGTGCATACATTCTTGTTAAAGGAGTAATTGGGACTTAGCGGTAAGACAGACTGAAGTCAGTTTTTCTTTGAAGAAACAAAACAAATTGGCTGTGATATTGTTGAACTATCTTATGCATTGCGGCAATATGCTGTGTTTCTCTGAGGAATGCAGTTCAATATAGGCAGGATCAAGTTGTGCTGTGAAGTCAGTGCAAGGATCATTAAATGTGCAGAGAGGTTGGATTTTGGCAGGAACATAATATCACACCTCTCACCTTGATGCACTATTTTAATAGGTTAATTAAAGAGAAAAAAATGTTAATTACTGAGTAGGGTTACATGTGATTTTGTGTGAAAGATTACAAAATACTAAAAAAATTAGGGAAATGGGAACTTTTAAAGGTAGAGGCATAGATCAGCTGTTCTAGGAAGGTCATGTCTCATGTGGAAGTCCTGTCCTTAATTCTCTCTTCTGTTACTGATGCTGTGATTTCAGGAGATATGTAGACTTCATGTGATTGAAACTACTAAGTGATTCTTGATAGCCCTGGTGGTTGCTTGCTTTTTGCTCTGTTGTCCTGCTACAAAAGTCTGTGAAGCCTTGCTGTAAACCAGAACAACAAAATCTAGCATAAATCTCCTTTTTCTCTTAAAACATTGCTCATCAGTTTTGCAACACAGTCCCATAAACTGTTTTAGCAGCACTACTTTGGCAGAAAGCAAACTAGAGAGGGAGGGAAGAGTGCAATTATTAGATAATTTTTAAATGCATAGTAACTGTCTGACAAGTCACTTCCTTTAAGTGTGTGGATAGCGGTGATTACATTTAAAAACAATAGTGCTTCATAATGTTCATAAGGCTGTCTGTGCTATGTGCCTGCCCTAGGGGAATTGTTTCTGAATGCTCAGCTGCTTGATAATGAGGTTGGTAATTTTTTTCCTTATATTAGAGACAGCTTTTCCATGAGAAGCATTTGCACACTCATAATGTAGGAGATAGACCTGAATTTGTCCTTTGCATGAAGGAATTGTGTTTTGCCATTTCTTTGACAAGCTATCCAGACTTTGTGGAAGCTTTTCAAAAGATGGGTAAAGCTGCAGTTTCCATTTGCTTGGAACTCCCTTTTTTGGCAGCTGCAAATCTATGAAGAAGTTTACTATGCTGTCGCTTCATAGCTGAAGTATGAGAGGAATGTACAAGTTCCCTTGCAAAAGAGGAAAAAATGGGTTTTAAAGAAACTGTTAGTGGTAAAGTTCAGTTTTCCTTGCAATGTCTCCTGCCTCAGCTGTAGTCAGGGTGTGTACTGGTTACTGGAACCAGGAGTGGTACGTGGTCCTCTGGCTATACTGCCTGTGGCTAACAGCTGAACGTTCAAGCCTGAACAGGATAGGAGAAAACAGGAATGTGTGCAAAGAGAGTTGTACTAGCTGGGCAGGAATTCCGAGAGCTAAAGGAGATGCAAAGTGAGCATGCATAGGAAATGCAGAGGGAGGCTTTGCAGGGAAGCCTGTCTGAGCAGTAAGCCTGGGAGGGCGGGTTGAAGACTAGCTCCAGAAAGTAGCAGTGTAGAGAGCAGGCAGACCTGCAATGTAAAAATAAACAAAGAGTAGTTGGGTAGACTGGGATGTAGTGTGAACAGAGCATAATTTCACAAGGCTTGTAAATTTAACAAAGCATAACACCAAAGTCTGCTGGGGAATGTGGGGCCTACTGTTAGATGCTCATGCTGTTGGGACAAGAACTCTGCAGTCGTGAAGGTAGCTTCAGGACTGGGACAGGCTGGGCCCTGAGAATAATGAGAAAAAAAATCTTTTGAGACTTTTCCATGTATGTAGTGTTAAGATTTCTGAAGCATGCTGGTGTTCTAGTAATGGATGGTGTAGGAAAGGTGTGAGGAAGTTAATCTCTTCTTCAGAACAGATTTTGGTTTCAGCACAGTAAATAAAGCTTCGTTTTTATTTACAGTTCAGAGTATGAATTAATGCTCAGTAGGTGAATGTTGTCTGTTCTATGTACTGAATGATACACCAGTCCTGGAGAAATTTCAGCATATAATTGTACGATTAAGTGTGCTCTTCATATATGCAAGGAAAATCATTCAACCCTGTCTGAATTTTGACATTACTCTGTGACAGAAATTTAAAGTTGCCTTTCCTAAGCAATACATTAAATAGGTCATAAAATCTTGTTAGTGCAACAAGGCTACTTATTATTTGCCAGAATCCAAGGAGTCTTTTCAAAATGAGTTCAACTGGATGTGAATGTTTGCACAAGACTGGTATTACCAGTCAAAACTGTATGTGAATCCAGTACAGCCTTCACACTTTGGTGCATGTAAGTGTGAAATGTGTTCACCTGATTCGTGTCAATATGGAACAATGCTAGGGTCGTTTGGGGAAATGTGCCTTCCTGCAGAAGCCACTTAAGGAACGTTAAACCGTGTTTTGTTTTTGGTTTTGTTAACTGCATGGTGATTAAGCATAGGGTCATCCTAAGAACAGAGCTGATGTCTCTAGAGCGCATGCGTAAAACCTAGGGTCATCCTAAGGGCGAACCGAGGAAGACTACTGACTTCATCCACCGACCACCACATGGGAGTCGAGAAGACCCCAAAAGGTGAAGAGGGCATGCGCCAAAGAAGACATGCCCATCATTAGCAACTCTATGAATATGTATTGGTAGCTATGAATATGTATTAGTAAAAGGAATATAAACCGGAACAGAGAATGTATGGTGTGCGTCTTGGTTGAGCAGAGGCTCCCGGCACACCCAGCGCTGTTTGCTTGTCTTTACTCGTTTAATAAATTATAAATTTTTGATCATTTATCACATAAGAATGGGAGCAGGTAAGCTGTCCTTTAGTTTCCATTACTGGCTGTGGCAGCCAGACAGATGTATAATATCCAACACACTAGAGCCTGTATTAGTCAATACTTTTTCCAAAGCTTCCATAGTTCCAACTATTGTTAAAAGCAAACTAAGTTTTCTCTGTCTCTTGGCTGTGCTATCAAAAGGCAGGTTGAATAAGCTAGATTTCTGCCTTGTAACATCAAGGCTGACACTTCAGTATGTTGCCAGCAAACACCCTCCTGCCTCTTAACTACTTCAAGAATATTTGATTTCTGAGGTGCATTAAGTAGCCACTTGCCAGAAAGATGCTAGATTTTCGCAGTCAGATTAACTGATCATTTTTAGGAACATACTGTTAGTCTGACCCACATACTACATGTAAAGATTGCATCGGCATGAATGTGTTGTGAGTGGTGATATACTCAAGATGTGACTTTTATCCTAGTAAATCCTGCTGCTGCTGCCATGTGTCTTGCTGCCCACCTTTCGTGGGTGCTAAGTGTCTTCAACTGTTCTGGACTTTGAATTGTGAAAGAACTTCCAGAAAATTGCAGGTTTCCTGCCTTTTATGGCCTGACAAAGGCAGTATATTCAATTCTGACACAGAATACTGACTGTAAAATTTTATCTTTGTTTGGAGTGTTGGGTACTACTAATGTGATTCACATTGGCTGTGGTGTTGTAAGATGGTCTAGTGTTCCCATGAGTAAACAGCTCATTGATGTGACTGTGTATTCACTTTTTAGACTGCTGCCACAATTCTAGGAAAAAATAAGTTTTGCAAAGATTTGGAAATCAAGTATGATGCAAGACTTCGAGAGAGAGTAAGTGCTGAAAGAGTTTGTTTTAATATTGAACACTGAACAATTTGAAAATGTAACTTACTGCTGATGCATATTTTGGCTTATTAAATGGTAGATTTGACAGTGGAGAGCACTATTTGATGTGGTTTTAATCACTGAAAACTGATTCATCTTCACATCAGGTACTATAAATTGTTTGCAGAATTGTGATGCAAAGCCAAACATTAGTGATTAGTGCTGTAACTGTGATGCTCTAATGATTTAAGTGAGGTAAGATTTACATGGAGAGGGAATTATCTTAAATGTAATAAAAAGCTTAGCGCTGTTTTCTAACCCTATATGTAAAGTGTTAAAGATACTCCCTCTACCTGTCTTCTCTAACTTGATGTTGACTTTTTATCTGTTTATACATTTAATTTGCACAAAGACTACTGGAAAACTTTCTGATGCTTGTAGAACAGTCTGCTTTCCTGATTAGCGCCTCTGATAACAGGCATAATTGTACTTCCTGTCTGTATTTAAGTATGTCTTGATCAGAATAAACTCAGATGCTGGCTCTTTCTGCTAATATGAATCACCTTTCAGATACTGTACTGAGAGTGTCAGCTGAATTTTAAATAAGGAAATCCTACAAAACCAAAGGTGGGATGGCATATTGCCAGCAGCCAAGTGATTAAGGAGCAGAACATGATTGTACTATTTCCAATTTGATCGCCTTTTTTCTGTGAGAAGTTCCAGTTCTTCCCCTGCAACCAGCAAGTTAAATGCCTCCCAATCATCTTTAGTTGCTTTACCACCTGATGTTTTTGAAAATATTATGGGTCATGATACAGAATTTTAGAAAGAATACTCTCAAGTCTCTGTAATGTTGTTTTTCCCTTTCATGGCATTTATATGGATGTATAGAAATGCCAGTACAGTGTCTACAGTCCACAGGTTTTAAGTCACTACTCTGCATAGCTGGAATTAAGTTTGAATTGCATGAAATGAAGCAAAGTCCTTTAAAATAACATATGTTGTTGTCTCTATTAAGAAAGTTTTATTCTCTCAGGCCTTGCTTTCATGAGAGAAGTCTGGAAAAATCTCTAGTATTAGGATTTAATTTTCAGCAGCTTCAGAGCACTTGTTTCTTCACATCTTTCTTACTGTTCTTAAATTGCCAATATTTTGCTTTAGAGAAAGAGATTGAGAGGCTGAAATAAATGTTTTTCAGTACATTTAAATTCTGAAGACTGTAATTAATTAATTATTATGGCAGCTAATTGCATGTCTGCAGCAAGTGGATAGTGACATAGAAGACAAAAAAAGGCTCAGTAATGAGTATGTATTTATATCCTAGTCATCAACATCTGGGTTTCTGGAATGTGTATCACTTGAATATTTGATAGTATAGCATCAGCTCTTACTTTCTCAAAATACTTACCATAACTGCAGCGTTTTCACTGTCTTTGGACATTCTGAGGAGAGATCAAAGCTTTCCACTTGAATATATTTTTAATCTGTTAGTGGTAGTCAAGTATTACTCATCAGAGGGAGAAGTATTAATCTGTTTTACCATTGTTAGAGTTGTGCTTTGGAAAGCTCTTCAAGGTCAAAAATGGTAATACACATCCAAGTATACCTGTCTTGTAAAATACATTACAAATTAGAAATACTATGTTTTATAATGGGACTTCTAGTGATCCAGAATAACTAGCTGGTATAGATGGGTTCTTACTGCTGTTTCTCGTATGGGCCTTGCATTTGGAGGTCTCAGGAATAAGCATGTTATTGAAGACAGTTAATTGCATGTTATCTGAGTCCATTAGCCTATGTTTTCTTCAGGATCTTTTTTTGCTTTCTTTGTTTTCTGAAAACACTGTCCACAGCAGTAATGTATGTCCTAAAAAAGTGGGGGGAGGCCCGATTGTTTATTTTTAATAGGTAGGCTATTTGTGGGGTTTTGTCTTTTTTTTTTTTTTTTGTGTCTTTTTCAAAAATTCTAATTTTAAAATGGACTCCTTCTCTGTTGTGGAGATTTCAGAGGTCTGTAGAGAAAGTGTTTGTTTCTCGCTTGTGAAAGATAATTCCCTGTAGTCTTTCTGCAAATGAAAAATAAATGGAGTTTATCCTTGTGTGAACAGCTACCTACAGAGGTATTTGCAATGTAACCTCAGTTACAAAGACACTTGAATTTTGTATGCTAAGAGTTAGTGTCAAGAATGTAGGGGGAAAAAATCTCAAGGCAAAGATCAAGCTGAAGGTAATGTCTTGAATGTTAGAACTTTAAATGAGATGCTGCTTTTAATGTATTTCTCTACCCAGCATATATGTATATATACACACTTAAATAGTGGATATAAAGATCTCTCTTCCCCCAGTATTGGGATAAAATGTAAAGGGTAGTTACACCTGCACATTATGCTTGAGAATCTGAGAAAACAAAGCTGTTAAGAGATGTTCGCATTGGAAGCGGTACTAGAGACTTGATATATCTTGCTAAACCCGCACTTTGTAACTTGCCTTTTACAGAAATACGGTGTTGCAGAAGGAAGGCCTTTGACTGACCTGAAGGCTATGGCAAAGGCTGCTGGAGAGCAGTGTCCTTCATTCACGCCTTCTGGAGGAGAAACACTGGATGAAGTATGGTATTTATTTATTTGTGCTCTAGTTTCTAGGCCATTTCATCAGTGCAGATACAGCTATTGCATACTGAAGAACGTCTTATTGCGAGCTTAGTCCAACCAAAGGTAGTTACTTTCCAAGCTAAAAACACTACTTGACCTGGTTGTAGTGGCTGCCAAGTAGGGAATCTCTTTAGAGCTAAAATATTGATTCTGAGATTGACTCCTGAAGCTCTGGTTTGCAGAAGAGTGATGGCAATTATTCTCAACCTTGGCTTTGGAGGGCAGAGGAGTTTTTGCAGCACTCAGTAACTTATCCATTGATTTCTGGGACTTGTCTGTGATAAATGTTTGTCTTTTAACTGAAATAGTTATATCTCAGATTTCTGAAAGCCAAAGTTTCTTGCATTCTTCTCAATGTACTCTTCTGACCTTCCTCTTTAGGTAAGAGAACGTGCAAGAGATTTTTTTGAATTTCTGTGTCGGCTAGCTGTTGAATTGGAACAGAAAGAACAAGACATGCATGGTGCGGCAAACAGCAGCTCAGGAACATCTGAAGAACAGTTAGTTTTTCCTTGGACAAACCACTGTAGTGAAGCAGAACTTGGCTCTGATAATGGTGGAGCTTCTAAAGTATTAGATGCCAATATATTAGTGGTGAGTCATGGAGCCTACATGAGGAACTGGATCGGTTACTTTGTTTCAGATCTCAGCTGTACTTTACCAACAAATTTAACAAAGTCTCAGTTGTCTTCTGTCAGTCCCAACACAGGTGTTAGTCACTTCATTATAAAACTTGAAAATGGAAATTTGTTAAAACCTGAAATCACATGTGTTTGTCTTAATCAAGACTCTCACTTAGTGGATGTGGGTGCTGAATGTGTAGCTCCAAAAGTGTTTTAAGAGTCTTTGTAGGGGGAAGTGGGTTTAGATCACCATTATACTAAGCTTGGGAAGGGTATCTGTAGTAATTACTGAGATTGACTGGAGTTATTGTCACTGAACTGCAAAACTGAAGACATGCAACCACTTACCATCTTAAAATAACACGATTTGCATGGGCTTAGTGCCCGATATAAGTTGGCACTAGAGAAATAACACAAAAGTTCTTTATGAGCAGAAACATAATACTTCCAGTCACTTGCATATCTGCTCCTAGAGTGCATATTTTTAAAAACTTGTTTTCATTAGCCCATAATTGTTTTGGTTATATCCAGGTAAAAGAGCTGGGGAGGGGAGAGGAATGGTACCTCAAAGATGAGCTATACTGTATTCTTGTTTTATTACAAATGCTATATTGTAATATTAAACATATATGTTGTTTTAAAATAATTTTTTTGAATGCAATAGTATAACCTAAAAAGGAGCCTTGCCTGGTGGAAAAGGTTTGGTACAGAGTCAGGGGACACGTTCCTGGCTCTGGTACTAAATAGCTGTGAGATGCTGGGCAAATCTCTTTTCCATTTGTAAAATGGGGATGATGATACACCTACCTCGCAGGAGTGTTTTGTAAGAAATTGTTAGTGTTGTTGAGACCTCTGTTGAAGAGCACTGTACACAAACATAAAGTATTTATTTTTAACTGTAAGCAGGTTGAGGAACCTCGTGTGCACATAGTTGAAATAATGGTCTCTCTTCTGTAAAGGAACCTTCTCAACAGGGAGAGCTGTGCCCGGTTAGAATCCTTCTGTCAATTGCAGTCGTACACTTGATGGATGAATATTTTTGCCTACAATGAGGCAGGTTTGATTGCTTATAGTTGCTGTTAGTACTGCATTCTTTCACCACTGGGGTGTTTGTAGTGTTACTGTGTAGGCTTATCTGCTTTCTGTTATTTATAATATCTGCATACTTTTTCTTCATTTGCATATTTTAAGCCTGTTTAAAAAAATTTTAAAAAAATTAAAGGCTCCTGAATAGAACTCTGTTTTGTCTGTATTTCCTTTGAGCTAAAAATCTTTGTTAATATTACTCTGTGAAGTTTTGCTCAGATCGTATAACTTCCTTTTTTTTTTTGTTATTTTTGTTTTCTGAAATACCCCAGGCTGTTCTTTTAACTGTGAACAAGAGCCCTTTGAAGGGCTGATGGATCAATGCTATCCTGACTCTTACGTGGAAGAACCACTGATGTTAAAAAGTTAAGGACATACTTAAATGGCTTGCAACTGTGCAAAATTAACTGTTTGACTGAAGTTTTAATTTTTTATAATTTTTAAATATACGCTGTCCCGTGCACTTTAAACTACTTGGCCTCTTTGCCTTGAAGCAGATACTTGAATTTTGAGGAGGAAAAAGAAGTTGCACCTTGACCAGGTGGGTATCTGTACTTAACTGCGACCCTAATGAAAAACACAACAGAATTATTTAAGCTGATTCTGGTGACTGTACTTTGCCTCTTCCATTCCTGTGACTGTCATTCATTAGGAAAGTTCTCTCGATTCCTACTTGAACACAGAATGAGGGTCTGCTTCTGTTCTCTTGCACTCTTCATCCAATACTGCGAAAAAGTAGTGGATGAAGTGGGAGTGTTCAGCCCTGTGGTGGCCAGAGATAGGCTTCTAAGGTAGCATTCTCCAGAACCCGGAGACTAACCTAAGGCTTTTTACCTGCAGTGGGGCTTGTTTATCTACCAAACAAACGTGAAGCCATCTGCTGCTGCATCTGAAAACTAGTCCATAGAGAGGAAAGCAGCTTACCTGATGTGTAAGGATGGATACAAGTGACTGGTGTCAGCAAAGGTTGGTCTTTCAACCTCCAACGCATTAGATAACATGAAAGACTGGACGCCCTTAAGTTGGGTTGGCAATTTTAAATTGGAGTTTTATGCTGAAATTCTGCATCGATAGGCTAAACTTGTTACTTAAAATCAGCTGGCTTCCTTTCATTTCTTTACAGATACAGAGGAAAGCTGCTTCATTAAGGCTCCTCTTTCCCCGTATGAGGCAGTTCATAAATGTACAGGTGTATCTGGGCGAAGTCTTGTGGCTAGGGGTTTTCCAGCAAACGTGAAATCTTCATAATATAGAATCCTGGGAAACTTAAGATTTCTCAAAAACATAAAAACAAGCTTTGGTCAAAATGCCTCTATTTCAAGTTTAATTTTATATAAGCAGTCTTTGTTCAAAATAAAGGTATTCTTAAGCAAAGTGTTTCAGTGTTATTCAGAAGTAAGAATTTCTGAATTCAAATAGTCACAATAAAATGTTTAGAAAATTAGTAATTTTTTTTTTTTAAAGTCAGCCAATTGGAAAAATCCTTGGTAGCCAACCATTACGGACATTATGCATGATTAGCACCCAAACAGTAAGTTTGTGTTTGTGAAATTAAAAAGGGTCTGTTTCAAATCAAAAGTACAGAGATGACAGTGGTAGCTTGAGGAGCTGCTTAAGACTTGTGTTTAAAAGTGTTCATAGATTTTTTTAATTTTTTTTTTCACAAATAAAATAATTCATTCTTAATGTACTAAAGGAAATAAGTTGTGTACACGGGGAGGAAAAATGCCAATGTGGACTTTTGCACAGACTCCTCGAGCCTCTTGTGAAATGCATCTTCCTAGAGGGCTCCTGAGTACTGAATGGATGATCACAGCCAAAGAAGGTAGAAGAGTTTTAATTATGACTACCAACAGCGTTAATGGCAGAGGGTGGGATGGGAGTTCATTCTTAATTTGCCTGTCCCTGATAGTGCCTGTTTGTTTTCAGGAAGGCTAGTTACGTAGCAGGAGACTATCCTGTTGGTGCTTTAAATAGCTTGAACTTTTCTGTAATTTCTGTGTCTTGAATTTTGTCAGTCACTCCATTAATACTTCTTGGAGCCAGAGTAACCAAACTGGAAACGTGCATCCTTCCTCAGCTAGAAAATGAGCTGACACCTAATACGTTTTCCTCCCTAAGTCAGTAACTTTTGTCAAATACTTCAGAACACGCTAGTGATTTGTCTGCTTTGCTTAGTTTAAAAGGCTTCTCTTTTGTGCCTATCTTCAAGCAGGTTAATTAACATTTTGTTCTTGCTGATGAGGCAAATATCTTATGGGAACATCCACTTACTTGTTAAATGCTTTGCCACTTCTTGGGCAATACTCTCCCCATAGGGATTTTTGATTCTTCCTTTGTAATATGCTTTACTTTAATATATTTGTAGGTGGTTAAAATTTAGACCCATCCTAAGAAACCTGTCTTTATGATGGTTTTCTTTAAGTTATTGTTAACAAATTCATTCATCATGTGAACTCTTACAGAGGGCAAGCAGCAGGTACAGTAGCATCTAACCATGAAAAATATCCAAGGGTGAAACCATTCAGGTTTTCTAAACGGGTCCTATGTTAATGAACATTTTTTCAATGAAAAACTTATAAGCAAGAATCTCCTAACTAAGACTGTAAAATACACTAAATTGGTGCAAACACATCTGCCAGTGGCTGGGGAAGTATAAGCAGTCAAGCGTGTTTTGCAGTTGCCCTGTTGTATTCTTTCCCTATGTGTCTGCACTTGACATTGATGAAGACACGATACTGGCCTAGGTGATCTTACAGCCCGCCCTAATATAGTTACACTTTTTATTCCACCTTCATTATATCAGATGTCAGCTTCTCTGTGCATTAAAAAGTAAATCAGTACTTTTGGAAACTTCTGAAGTTAATTGAAGGCATTTTTTTCTTTAGGTCTTGCCTATATACTCTATAGTACTTGTCTTTTTTAAGTCTTTGAATGGACACTGAGATTAGACCTATCTTCTTGCTCTTTTAATAAAGTGACTTGTACATTTGTACAGCAATTCTGTACAGTTTATTGGGATCATGGGAAAGGAGAGCTGCACTTATAGACAGTTCTGTTAGGAATAGTAGCAGAACATAAATATTTGAGGGATTACTCAGTAGTGGGCAATGAATGTTTTGTCCTTGTGAAATGCCAGTCTCTAATTAGCAGCGGGAGACAAGGCTTTAACTACAGGGTGGATTTTCAGCAGTAGCTGCCAAGATGTAAGAGAGGCTGTGAAAGCAGATCGAGCTGTTAAACACATTACCAGGATGCTAAGAATTTCAAGTGATAAGAAAAAGGTATGTGCCTTTTGAATACCTTTGTAGGAAAATAGTGCTGAAATAAATGTTAGAAACATGTCAGGTTGCCCACATAAAGGCCCGTAGTCAGATCTGGGAGAACCAAGCATACTTTAAAATTATCTTTCAAACTGGTGAAGTTTAAAACAAAAGCTGTCTTGTCAGGCTTTTTCAGCTGAACACTAGGAGAAGAAAAGGTGACTGTGGAGATCACCAAGATCAGAGGAAACTTTCTAAGCTAATGTGTTCTTTTGCTGAAGAGTCTAGTGGCATTCTGCTCCCAAAAAAAAGTGATGCTTCAAAAGGCAGGGGAGTTGTGACCTTCTTTGATAAAGTAGTCGTTCATGTTCAAGCAGTGCTTTACCAGACCGGGCTTGATTTGGAAAAAGTGACAGGAGAGACAAAGAGGAGTTCAAAGTTCCCAGCATGGTAGCACGCTTGTTCCTCAGTTTTGGCTCCACCAACATCATCTCCTGGCAGGTCTGCTAAATGTCTAGCAGTCATCAGGCATGCACTTTGGCAGAGCGCTCTGGTAGTATCACAGTTTCCTTCCTCTGAAGCATCAGCCCTTTTTCAAGATCTTTGCTCTATTCCCACAGTTCTCTGTTGGGTTTATGTTTTCCAGACATAGCCCTGTCTTAGCAAAAGGAGGAGGTGTTCCTCCCCCCCCCCTTTTTTTTTTTTTAAAGTACAGAATTTAGATCAGATGCATTTTCTGTCCAAGCTTTTGGTATTTCATGAGACTGCCCCAGATCCACAGCCCACATGCCTGTACCTAAAATATGTCAGATTTTCCCCAGACGTGTTCCTCTTATGAGGGCTTTGGCCTCGAGCCTGAAGTTTTTGGATATATAGTAATCCCAGGCAAATGGCAGCTGCAAGAGTACAAATCAACTGTGTAGCATGATGTGAGCTGTTTCCCTAATATCCACTGATATGGCAGACATGCTGTGCGGATGATCTGTTTGTGCATGGCAAATCCAGTGCTGTTCAGGCAGGTCTTCTGTGCTAAGATAGCTCTAGTGTCATTTGCAAACATCTCTGGGATTTCCTGGCATGCAGGGAGCCCTCTGTGAGTTTATGAAAGTCCTACCTGAACACCAGAAGCTGGTAGTGGGGGCCCTGAGAGCACAATCAGAGAAAAATAGCAGAGGCCTTGAGAGTAGGGGCACAGGAGGATACCAGGATAAAAGCACAAATCATGAATTAGTGGTCACCAAAGGAATGCACTTGAGGTCCAGGTAGAGCCCCTTTTGGGGCATGATTGGATGTGATATTCGTTCTCTCTGACAACCAGTGGGTTGGTCAAGCCACAGCTAAACTGAAGCGGGGTGATGCACTAGACTTGACTGTGATAAGTTGTGAATATATTTTTGAAGAGCTAGCTATTGAATAGTGAGTTTGCTTATGTTAAAAGTTGAGGTAAAAAAGAAGGTTTTATTTCAGGAGGGCAAGAATCACAAAATTAGTTTAATAAGGTCAACTAAACTTAAGAATCACAAAATTAGTTTAATAAGGTCAGCTATACTTAAGAATCACTAAATTAATTTAATAAGGTCAGCTATACTTAAGAATCACAGAGCTAGTTAATAAGGTCAGCTATACTTGAGAGCCTTAAATGGAGCTTTGTGGAAGGTGTCCCTGCCCATGGCAGGGGGTTGGAAATAGATGAGCTTTAAGGTCCCTTCCAACTCTAACCATTCTATGATTCTATGACTTAAAATGGAAGAAAGGGGGGAAAGCTTTGCTTGTTTAAATCAGAGATGTGAAAATTATCTAGAAGTTTACATCCCAAATAGGGAAAAATTACAGGGAGGGTCTCTAGGCCCAATTAGATCAATAATCATTGAACATTTTCACAGAATCATCTAGGTCTCAGAACGAGTCACTAATTCTGGGAAGAGCGCCTATAAAGAGTAGAAAAAAAGTTATATAGAACATTGTACCTTAGATATGAAATGATGAGAATTTGCAAAATATGTTAAAACAAGTAGCAAAAACATCTTGAGATATGCATATATCAAAATAGAGAGCAAAGAAAGGAGTATCAGAACTGTTGCAGTGTGTGGATGGAATAGAGATTAGATAGTCTTAAATTATATCCCCAGAATGAATTACTTAATTTACAGCAGTATTGAACACAAGGGTAAAAGAGGATGGATAATGTGAATGAGGATAGGGAAAATACCACATTTAAAGCCAAGAATTAAAGAATTTAATATGCTCCTGTCAGGGGAAATGACTAATCTTTGTCCCAGAATTCTGAAAGCACATCTAAAATTACACATCCGTAAGCAAGTTTTTTAAATAGATCTGTCTAGTTGGGCGTGGAACCGTATGACTAGAGAATAGGAAATAAAATATTTTTTATTTGAGAACAGAGGACAAAGTAATCTTACAGAACTATTAGTTTGACTTTAATAACATGCAGGTCTTTGGAACAAATTCTGAAGGAGAAAGTAATTACAGACGAGAGGTAAATGAAACCTGGAATATAATTAAATGAGTTTTTGCCACAAGTAGTTCACACTAGATTAAACTGATAGTTCTTTGATGAAATAACTGATGTCTAGGCAAGGGAAAAATGATGGAATGTGATCTAGGTGAATTTTAATTGAACACTTGACACAATGCCACAATGGAAACCATCAGCTCAACTGGAAAAAACAAATGTTACTAGAAAAAAAAAAGGTGAAGTAGGTATGCAAGCAATTTATAAGGCATATAAGTAAGTACTAATGTCCAAGGTCGAGCACTGAGCTGGAATAAAGTCAATATTTAAGTTCCTCATAAGGCAATACTTTGTAGTGACTTTGAATAAAAATATAGGAATGTGGAAATGTTAGTGAGGAAGCACCATCCATAACTATGTGGGTCAGAACATCATGCAGAGGAAGAAATGATGAATTTGAGGAGAGAAATTAAAGACCTAGCATGAAACCAGCTACTACAGACCGCAAGCTCAGTCACTTTGATACCAATGACAAGAATGTCCACTACAAGCTGGAAGCTAACTGTTGAAAACAACAAAGGAGGAGAATAACCTGGGATAATATTAACCTCTGACTTACTATGGGTAGCTGGTAGTGTTGCATTTAGAAAGACAAGCCGGATCCTGAAAAGTGTCTCTGGTCAAGGTAAGGAGTCGTTAATGCCATTGTACAAACACTGATGAGCTCTCACCTGCAACTCTATGCATAATTCTTGCCACTTTCAAGGAGCAGCTGGGAAACATAACTATCTTGAAAATGGGAAACAACAACATGTTGTTAAATAAATCAAACCCCTTGAGTTATTAGGTAAACGCCAAAAGCATTTTGTAAAAGATTAACAATAGACCCAGGAGTTGGTGTTTAAAGCATGGTTAATTCTGGAGGGAATAAGTAGCCAGTATTTCACTTAGGAATTTTGCTGTTTCTAAACTGTACCTTCCTGGGCATGTTGCTTACCCTGAAAGCTAGCAGACAAGAATGAAGTTGACCCTTGGGCAGATGAACAGTACAAGCCCTGCATCTCAGAGTTCTCAGGGCAAGAGAAGAGGACACCTACTTTACAGAAGGATTTCAAGCTCAGTAAACCACCAAAAAACCAAAATCATAGAAATTGAGGTTAAATTTAGTTAACTGCAATCTCACTACTTCTTGAGTCTCAAAGTCAGTTCTTCTCCATTCTAAAAACATTTGGTATGTATTTAGGATTGTGCCTTTGCCTCAGCTTATGCACCAGAGGTTGTTTGAACACGGAGAAGAATTTTTGGGGATGAGGATTTGCCCAGAGTTCTGGAACGGGTTTGTGGTCTTATTCAACCTGCTGTCCGCAGTGTGCAGCTTTCCCTTGCTTCAGCAAAACCGCAGAGCCCTCAAGTTACTAAGCAAAATACTCAGATTTCTATAAGATATTATCCAGATCAAGCATTTAACGGGATGCTAAGTAGAATGGGATGTGCGGTAGGTTAATGAAGATTCACAGAATTAAAGGAGTAAAGATTAAATGGAAGTGCAAGAGTGCTGGAAGATGTGTGAATCATCATGCTTTAGGATCTAAAACAGAGTCACAAGGCTCAGAAAAAAAACAGGTCCTATGTTATCATTATTGGAACCATCCTTTCAGTTGCCTGGTACTGGTCACTGTCAGGAAAGGGAGACTGAACCAGGTGCGACCCTCCACATCCTGTCTTCCTCTGTTAGAACAACAATTGCAGGTAAAAACACTTAAGCGTTCTCTTATTTCTTTGAGTAGCCAAATATGCCTCATAATCTTCATCTCCTGTTAGTGTCTGAGACTCGTATGTGACTAGCACCCGACTCTTTTTTTCGTGCTTCATTTGTAAGCATGCATGACTCATAAAAATAAAATTTCATTCATCCTTGTGAAAAACATGGGCGTTTGGCTGAAAAGGGTGTAGAAATGCTTTTTGCCTTTTACCTTCAGCATAAATCCTCCATATGAACCCCTTTCTCCCCTAGCCACAGACTTTCTCTGAATGTCTGGGATTTTCTAAAAAGCATAGAATCAGGTAAGAAATATAAAAAGAGGGTGAATCCCTGTTAAATCGAGCTAAGGGATGAAGACAAGGGTAGGGGAAGACAGGATGGTGGGTGATGAGAGAAGCCTAGCAACAGCCTGCACGGCAGGGAGGGGAGCAGAACTGGTGGTTGCATGAGCCCGTGCTATGCTCAGCAGGTATGGCTTGTGCTAGAAGGTACTTAGTGCTTCCGTGTTATGCCTAAAGCACTAACAACCTTTGGGCTTGTGCTGGCAAGTCCACCAACAGCCGAGCCCTTCCTGCAGGAAAACTCAGGGGCTGATCAGTGTTTCTCAAAAGCCTTTTTGTTCTGTGCTTTGGGCGGCACTACTATCTGGTGCTGTTATCAAACAGGATTATTACTGAAGAGCAGTTTGTAAAATTACACAGTTTGCAATGAGATAAAAACCTAGCAATAGAAAGAATAGCTGAGGGGCTCTCAAAGTGGCCAGTTCAGTCCCTTCTGCCCCTTGTCCTTGCATCTTCAGCAGCTGTGGAAGGAGAAAGCACTGGCCAAAGGCAATCTGAGGATCTCTGCAGGGAAGGTAGCAGGTTACATCAAGGCATCAAGCTACTGTAATTCCAAAACCCCACCCAGGCAAAAGAAGCAGGGATGAAACACAGACGGGGGACATCTGCTCACCCACTTTGTTCTCAGTCACGAGAAATGCACTCTGCGGTGGTTTTGCTCCCTTCACCTTGCAGGTACATGTTACTCATAAAAAGGCTAATGCACCTGATTCTGCTGACTCTTTAATTTGATATTACCTGAAAAATTAAAATTGAAAAATGGCTTTACAAAAAACTGTTTCAGATGTGTACATACATGGAGTAGTTTACATGCAGTCCAGCTTTCTGCTGGTCTTTTGTAGCAATGTGAGTTTAAAGAGTTAGATGATAAAGCTTTCTATATTTAGTAAGTAAATAAACAAGGCTCAGTTAAACCTTTTGAGATGCCCTTCAAGAGGCATTCGCACTCCATTCACACTGCTGTTCAAGTTCTGTTCTTTAATGTTGCCATTTACAGACACTTCTAGAAAAAAGAGTCGTTGGACTCTTCAGTTGCATTTCCCAGATTTTTTTTGGCCTAGAGATGGGGATCAAGTGCTTTTTTTAAGAGATGTCTGCTTGTATAAGGACACCAGGAACAGGCAGTCTGGATTTCATTGATTGTCCTTTATCATTATCGTCCATGCTCTTGCCTTCAGTGCTGTGCTAAAGTACCTTGCAGATGCTTGGTGTTTTATTTGGGTTACTCCATGGAGAAAATGGTCTCAGAAATTATTTCTAGTAACACCTCTTTCTTGGCATTTTTTCTTTGCTTTAAGATCCAGTTGCAGTTTTAGTTCACAACAGAGCGAGCTTTCTTGACAAGGAGAGACAACAACTGAACAAACCTTCATGTTTGTCCTGCTCATGGAAAGAGAGAGTGGTGGCAGAGATGGTTTCTGGGGCCACGATTGCTCTGCAGCATGCTTTCTTCATATGTCACTGTGCACAGCTCTCTGTGAATGAGCTTGAACAGTCCCAAAGCAGTACTGAGATTTCAAGTGTGTGGGAGACTAAATGATATGAGACAATTTTTTAATGATACCTTGGCATCTATTAAGTTTCTCATATGCTTCAATTCTGTTGCACATTCCTGCGGTGTTTCTTCCCCCTTTGAAGGGAGGACCTAAACTTTAGCAATGGGAGGAGAAAGGGATCTTGGGGAATAGAGGAGAGTTTCCCACGTACAGGACCACCCTTCCACTGAAGCCCACTGTTCCCTTGCCCACAAAGTGCCACTATACTGTGGTACCTGGTGGTAATAGGATGCTTCTCTTGGTATTAGCACCACAGCAGATGCAAATGACCCTATTGACTATGACAGAGCTCCATAGACTATCTGTGGTGAGGGGAAGCACTGCAAGGAGATAATCTGTCAGACACATGGGCACTTGCCATTTTGCAGCTCTCTGGGGACCATTGCAGGACAGAACTATGAGGATGATATCTACAATTTATTCAACCTATGACCCTGAGCATGGCCCTGGGAATGGAGTTAGAATATTTTGTATGAGCAGCAATAAGTGAGCAGTAATGGTAATTTACCAAGTATCTTTTACCCTAATATCTTGGAGCCAGGATCACAAGTATTTCCTAGCAGGACTGAACTGCTAGACCAGTGGTTTTCCATTGCTTTTAGGTTGCAGAAGAAGTTTCCCAGTAGAGGTGACAATCTCTTTATGGTCAGTTTAATCCTACTAAGGCTTGGTTTTTCTCATCATGTTTCACAGAACTTTCATGGTTGTGGTGCATGAAACATTTATGAGGCTGAAAATCATATGGGATAGTGGAACATACAAATTTTCAAACGCAGCCAGTACCATTTATTTATTCAAGTCCTTCAGGAACAGGGGGCTTGAACAGATGATGCAAGATCCACCATTTGGAGAGAAGGAAAAGTTTATTGGTACTTTTATAAAAGGAAACAGTCTCTATAATACATTTTTATAAATATTTATAAATATTTTGTAGGACTTAAGACCCACTCAAATAAATAAATAAATATTGGAATATAAATAAGTAATGCTTTCTTACTAGCTGGTAATGGCCAGCACCTCCTTTGAAGAATTAATTCTTCTGATATTTCAATACAGTTCTCTATATTTACAAGTATGGTTTTTGATGCAAAATCCATTGTGCAATCACTCTTATCTAGGGACTAAATCCCCTGGTTATTGGTGGAGTGAGCAACCCTTCTTACTTTCTTCTAGCGTACGAATGTAGAGATCATATAGAGATTTAACCCCACTGACATTTCTCATCAAAATTTGGTACGGATTGAGACAGAACTTCTCATTATTCAAATTTTTGTAGGTCAGTTGACTCAGAGTCCTAGAGAGCTCTGTGGAGCTTACAACAATTTATGCAAAATGAAAACTTTGCTTGTGTAATTGCCAACCAGAGTTCTCAAGGAGCAAAAGCCAAGAAGAATGGTGTAAGAATCAAGTAAAATTATTAAGCTAGAACACGTAAATAAAATTACACCTCTCCACTGTACAGACAGCAAGGTTAAAAGTCTTGCCATATTTTGAATAAGCAGGAAAACACAAACTATCTGCCCACCCTGTAATTCTCTTAAATCTGTTAGAATTACTCCTTTCCTTTTGAAACTAATAAAAACCATGATGAGTTTAGAGGATGAAAAACAATAAATTATGAGGCAGAAGTCTTGGTCTAATCCTAATTATTTGGCTTGTTCTGCGCTCCTAAGAACTTATATGAATTAGGAATCACTCCACGTAGGAAAACTATTCTAACAGCAGAATCAGGTTCTATGACTATCTTAAAGTAACTTGGGTGTTGTAGATAAAGAGATATTGTGTATATATACATACATAGGAAAAAAAAAAGATTACTTTAAATCCTGTCAGTAGGACAGACTCTGCACTAAATCCAGAACAATTTCAATCAAAGCAAGAAACACAGGAGGGCCTATTTCAATTTTGTTACACTGCTGTAACTCCAGTGGCTTCAGTGAATTACTTCACGAGACAGAAAGAACAGGATTAGAATCTAGCCTAATGTCTTTCGCATTATTGCTATGAGCACACTTGGGACAAAGGTACCATTTTCAGACTGTTGTCAGGCTGTTAAATATACTAAACATATAAAACAGAATTTTCATATTGACATGCAGAAAGTGCACACACGCCAAACCAAAAAGTTCTTCTCAAATATCTACCACACTGAATTTTTCTGCAGCTCATTGGTATCTTGCTATTGATTTCTGCAGAGTACAGCAAGAATAGCTTCTTCAGAACTACACAACCTCAAGATCTCAGGAAGATCAAATCAAAATTGAAGTAAATAAGGGAGAAAAATAGCTAAGTATATGCACGATTTTCAGAGTCCTTGTGAAAATGAATATAGCTCCATTAAAACAAATTAAGCTATACTGAATTCTACCAGCTAACAATTTGACACCTAAATTACAACGAAAAGCTCTGCTCTGCAGATATTACATCTTAACTAAAGATTTGTAAACTTCAGATATACATATGGAGGTTAGATTCTGATAAGTAAATTTACCAATAACATAAACCAATCTAGGGAAAAGGGTTTGTCAACGTTAGAGATCTCCTGATTAATATGAAAGTAATTTCACTCTTACAAGTATAAAGCATCTGATAACTGCTCAGAACTAAATAGAAACGTGGATGCTAAACTTAGATTCTTCTTTTCTAAGTACAAACCTAATTTTCACTTATTAGATGAGAGTCTTCATGAGCTATTAATAGTTTTACACCGATGTAGTTCAGCAGTGTGCAAAACAAACCATCCTGTTTAACACACTATTGATTATCAGTAATCCTGGTACTTCTCTCTGGGTTGGAATTATGCAAACCTAATAAATGTCTCTACATTTCCATATTGTGATGCTAGAATTTAGTGAATAGAAGTGTGATAGAGAAGCACTTGAAAGACAGTGAGTCTCTCCTCTTTTTTTCCCAAACCTCAGCTTGGATTCAGTAAGTGTCAGAAATGACTCTTTCTACACAACCCCATTTGATTCAGTCCTGTTCTCCTGTCATTTACTCCAGTTTTCCATGCATGCTTCTCCTATGACAGCAGAGTGGTTACTTTTTGACTTGTATGGGCGTGAAAAGAGACTGAAGCTCCAACAACTTAACAGCTAAAAACATATATAGTCATTTTTATATAATAATATAACACACCATCAGTCGGTTTATCTGCTGTGCTTGCACAGCCAAGGATGGTACTAGTAAGAGGATGCCCTGGCTCTGTTGGAATCTCAGATGCTCCAGGTCTCTTCTCAGTTACATCAGTAATGTAACATCACTTTCTTGTTTAATTCAAGTGAATTTTTTTTTTTCACTGATGCATACTTAAAGTGATTCAGACCCTAAAATGTTTAGTTGGTATTATTCTTTTCAAAAATTTATCTTCTTTCCAGTAAAACAGAGCCCCAACTGGAAAATGTCCAGCTTGTTTTTTCAGTAAACCGTCATGTGTAAGTACAAAATTTGAAATTAAGGATTTTTTCCCAATGTCTTTCAGGCTTCTAATAGCCATTTTGACATTCAGACTAAGTGTGCTAGACAATTCCTTTTGCCTATTATATTGGCTTGTGTCTTCAATTTGCAAGTGGCAGAATCACAGTTATCTTGTAATATAAAAACGAGGACTTGCATACCTCCTGGCATCCATCATAGCGTGTGGGTCATCTGGGTTGACCACGTCATTCTGGTTGATTCTCATGGGTTCTCTGGGCATGTGGGAAAAGTCTGCTTGCTGCTGCAACTGAGATCCGAATGTGGAGATCTTTCTCTGCGGGACCAGGATCTGGTGAGGATCTATTGGATCAATATCTGCACTTCTAGTATTTCTGTGGGGCTCAGGTGTGTTGAATCGAAACAAAGGGATTTCATTTCTCCTGGACAAAAACTGGGAGTATGGTGGTGGATTCATACCAGGGAATAAAGCTTGTTTAACTCTGCCTAAACTAACCAGGAAGTTGTGTTTGGGAGATTGGTACACATCATATCCATTTTCCAGCGTCCTGTGGTTGAACACGCAGTCCTCTTGACTGAAGTAATGCTTAGAGAAAAAAATATGACACCAGTGAGCAGAGGGATTTGGTGAATGATAAGTGCCAATTAAAGATGGAAAGAGGGATGAGATCTTGCAGCAGGTGTTTTTCTTGATCTGCCAGCTCCGTAACTCAGACAACTCAAGCTTAGTCAAATGTAGATCTGACATGCATGCCCATGTTTTCAGCAAAGGTATTATAATGATAACATTGTTTTCATTCAGAGGGCTGCATTGTTTGAGCTGCTCCCAACCCATGGCTCTATGCTACAGCAAGAATTCAGGTTGGTCCATCACTGCATCTTATTCTGCCCTTGTTTACCCAAGCAGGAACTGCTTTTGGTTTTCGTCAGCTCTACAACTCAATGCAATCAAGGAAGAGAGGAAAGTTTAACCTAAGAGGCAGGTCCTCAGCTCACTTAAGTTTGCATGCTCCTACTGTAGCTATACAGGTTTGCCCTAGCTGAGGAAAAAGACACCACAGTAGCAGACTGCACCTGCCTTTCAGTCTTTGTCTTAGTAAAGTTCACTCACCGAACCAAAAATGTTTCCTTTCATGTCCATACATAGGTAGCGTCCACTCTTCACACCTGTGATTATTACTGAGCCAGCACCCTCGGACTTGATCATTAGGGCACCTGTTAGGAAAACAAAGATGTCAAATCCAGGACCCAGTTTGACGCTGCACTGTTGCCTTGCAGGTTCACAGATGCTCTGGCTGAAAGTGTCCTCCGGGGTTCTGAACCAACCTCCCACGTGAACTGGGATTATTGCCCACTCTCAATCAGGTTAGCTGTGGTTTTGTCTGCCTGAGCCTTGGAAAGCTCCCAGGACGGAGGTGCCACCACCTGTCCAGGTGCCCTGTTCCAGTGCTGCACTAACCTCTCAAAGACAACTTTTTTTCCCCTAACATCCCCTCTGAAGTCCCCAGCCACAGTGTGGGGACATTGCCCTTAGTTCTGTTATTGGCCACTACCAAAGGGAGTGTGTCTCTCTCATCTTTGTGACTGCCCTGTGATATTATATTATCCTTAACCTCCTTTTTGCTATACTAAACAAGCCACTTTTACTTTTTTGCTATATTAAACAAGCCTAGCTCCACCAGCCTTTCCATATAGATTGTGCTCAAGACCCCTGACCATCCTGAAAACCCTCTGCCAGACCAGCTCCAATTTCTTCTGCTGCTATGGTGAGTTCCCTCAGTGCAGTTCCTTTGGTTATACTGTCACTGCAATGCTATTTGGGGGATGCCGTCAACAATCTCTAATAGGAACTTCCACAAGAAGCTGTGGGTAAAATCATGAAGTGAAGGATAATTCAGGTAGTTTTTGCTTGCAGAGTATCACAGGAAACATAGAACTTTACTTCTCTTAGGTGAGGAATGAAGTTCCCCATCCACTACATTTCTTTAGACTGATTTTGTTTATTTGTTAAACAAAAGGAGGATTATAATTATGTAGGTTTTCCATCCCATAGCTATACTCCTTTGTCTGCCTGCCTAATGAGAGGAGGGGATTTTTTTAGAGGTAGTGAGAAAGCAAGTCTTGTTCTCCCTCCCCTGCTCCCATGAAGATTGAGGGTCCATAGTAAGCTACTTACTGTAAATGGTTTGGTGAGGAGCACCATCAACGTAGCCATCAGCGTTGATTTGGAGATGGAAGCTGTTCCTCTCTGTATCTGTGTAGAGGTGCATCAGGTGATCTCCATTCCCCCACCTGGGATTCAGCAGCGGAGAGGAGTTGGGAAAGGCGAGGGTAGCCTTCAGGCTACAGAGTACCAGCAGCGCATACCCCAGGCAGCTGTAGGCACTGATCTGCAGCATGGCTCACCGTTCCTAGAGGTTGGTCGGTATCTGCAACGTGATACGCCTCTGTGCTTCTCGCTTTCTCTTGATCGCCTGTGGCTGGAGTGTGAATCCTCAGATAGGTTCCCTTCTTTACTGCAGAGGCTTATAAAGGGCAGGAAAGTGACATCACACAGGAAAAACTTCTCCACATCCTTGATTTTTGTCAAAGCAACATTTTAAGTGTCCCGAAACCTCAAGGGAAGGATCTCTGGCTAAGGTGCGGGGGGGAAAAATGTAAGGTTTCTAAAGACAGCGCACAAAAGCTAATCATATGTTCAAATGTTATCTACAACCCTGTGACATCTGAAAGCTTCCCACGCCCCTACCGTTAGATCCAGGAAGAGCAAACCACTGCACTTTACTTTTACTGAAGGGAATGACCCTCAGACCTGAATTATCTTTTTTTCTCAGACATGTTTATTCAGATTCCCACCTTCCCTCTCCGTTTCCAGAATACGTTCTGATTTAGTGGAAGCATCAAATACTGCTAAAACATTTTGCAAATGTATCAAAAGCTAGTATTAGGTTGTCCTGGGTCTGATTCCCCCTTCATTATGGTGTAAGTTTAGCAGTGAGCCTGTTGGGTTTTTGTGTCGCTTCATTTAAGCAAAGGAAATTTGATATGAGCACAACCCTCTTCAAGTAAGTTCTCTCTTTTATTTCTCCTGTTTCATTTTAAGTTACCTAAATAATTTCAAGTTGTCCAAACAGCTGAACATTACCTGCAAAACACTTAAAAACTGAATGATTTTTTCCTGCATTGTGCATCTGACTGGCAGTCTTTTACACAGTCATATGGGTTAGCATGGCCAGCAGATCCAAGATCTGAATCAAACCTGAAATCACTCATATTGGCACATTTTTGTTAATTCAGGTACAACAAGCAAGCTTGGAAGAACTACAAAGGAACACAACCAAGCTGAAGAGTAATAAATGGACAGTGATGTTAAAAAATGTTCCAAGACACAATACCTGCTTTTCAGTTGTCCTGCTAATGTTCTGCAGCTTTACAAACAAATTTTCTGATTTAGAAAAATATGGTTCCATTTACTGTATGAAAATGCTGTACTAATGGGGCACTGCGTATACAGGTAAAACAATGATGATAGGAATAACAGGTTATAAAACTAGACTGTGTTAAGGTTTCTTTCAAAAATTAATACAAAACTGAAAATAGTACCAAAGAATAAATAATTTAAAAAAAAAAAAAAAAGAAACCTGAGGATTTTAATTGTAGTAGTCTTGGGTTCAGTTACAGTCTCTAGTTGGACACAGTATACAAAATTCTTAGTTTCATTAACAAGCTGTGGAGCAATGCCATCAGCACCAAACATTATGGATTGATACAACTGTAATCCACTGCAAAAGCTGATCCAATTTTTTTTTTATTGTTTAAAATAAGCAAAATTCTGCCAAATTCTTCTGTCACACCTGTGTAAATCTAGAGACTTGCGTCAGTGTATATACACCTGTGTAAATGACAGCATTTTTTAGCCAAAGTGTATAAGGGTCATATCTTAAACTGAGTAGACTGACAAAGCTGTCTTCACTGAGAGACAATGAAGGCTACAGATGTTTCACTGGGTATAACATCTGAAATGCTTTACTTTAATTTAAAAGATAGCTTGGAAGGAAAGGAGCCTTTTTTTTTTCTTCTCTTTTTTTAAAGTGATGTATCTATTTATTGTTGAAATTATCCATCAATATTTTTCACTCTGATATTAAAAGAAATCTTTGGGGATTTTTGTTGTTGTTTGTTTGTTTTCTTTTGCTTTTGCTCCTTTTCATTAGACTATCATGAAAATGTGGATATGTATACCTCAGAAACAGTTGCAAAAGTTTCTCCAAGAGGCACTTGTAAGATAGTATGTCCTCTTGGTAATTTTTGTGTTTCTTTTGTGAATGCAGTTTTTCTAGCTTGATATTTCATATTCATCATGAAATTTTTCCATGCCTGCAATTATGCACTGATCTATCTGATCTCTCTCCGGTGTCTCAGCTGTAGAGAAATGGTTCTCAGATGTTTGAAAAATTTATTCAAACCCCATTTTAGCACATGCCAGTTGTGAGCAGCTGTTTCGGTTTTCTATATGTCAAAGAAGCAAGGACTACTTTCACATGCTTAAATTGTTCGGCATTTTCAAAAGTTTCCCATAGGGTCAGCAAAGCTCCAGATTTTCCTGAGTTCTGTTTAAGCTGCTGGGCTAAAGTGAATTTATTTAAGTCTCTTCTTGTGAGGATGATAATGCAAATTTTGCTTTTTCATAGACTTTTTTTTGGTTTTAAACATATAAATGCCCACTGCATGCGAGTTTTTTTTAATGATCCATTTATTTTTTTGCTTCAGGCTGATCCATTTATTCCTTCTGTTGGTATGCCACTTACCTTCTCCTACCCATCCAGCTGTTGATGAAGTAACCAGGTGTATGAAAGCTTGCTTACTTTTTCAGCTGTTAATCTAATAGAAGTTATGACAATCTTTCTTCTCTTGTGTTGTCATGCTGTTGCATCAGTAGTGACAATATTTCTGCAACTTTTACCACATATGTCGATTACTGTTTTTTTAGATCTCTATTGTTCTGAGATGTTTGACCAATTGAGACAGCTTTTCTCAGTTCTCAGTAAAGAATTAACTACAGAGTCTTACAGATTTTGCTTAGTTTAGACAGAAGAAAAAAATGGAACTGAATTTGAAGATCAAAAAAAAATTCATCAAACCCAGAACTGTTGTTCTTCTTTAACTGCTGTCTTAGTCCAAATGAAGAATTCAGCTAGTGCTAAGTTTTGTTCAAACATGGAAATAGGCTAACTTCTCTGGAGGAGCCTGCACTTTTAAGCAGATAGGAGGGAAAGTGGTTGCTGTGAAAACAGCAGTGTGAGCACATGTAGAGCTGGAGGCATGGCAGTGGGAAAGGACAGGGTCTATGTCCTGTGCCTTAGGACTGTATGCAGAGGTTTCTATGGTCAGGATGGCCACATCGCCACATCCCATTGCTGGGATGCTACACAGCCAGTGTTGGGTGCCACAGTGGTGCAGGGCTTTCCTTGGAAGCATCCTGCAAAGGCAGCTGGGAGACAGCCCAGAAGTACCACCCATGGTGGATTTCAGGATCCACGAAGGTAAAGTGAGGCAATTCTCACTGAAGAGCAAAATTGAAAGGAAAAGCTGGATAAGAGAGGCCCCAGCTTGCAGTCTGAAATTTGTTTGAGAAAATCATTGACGCTCTGCCCCTTAGTGGGTCCCATTCCCCTGCCTCTCTCTGCCATGCCTTCATCCCAGGCCTGCTCCTGCTGCCTCCTTGCTCCTTGCTTCAGACATCTGGCTAAGCCAATTAGTCTGGGTGCTCAACTGGGTCAGGTGCTTCAGCTGTGACACCTGTAATGTTTGTGCCTCGCTGGTATGGGGTGTGCTAGCAGTGCTAGCCCAGGGCACACAGAAAATGGGACACAAAACACTGAATATTTGTAAATGAACATAATAACTTTCTGTGCTAAATGAAGAAAATGTTTAGTGGAAAGTTTGAAATTTATTTAAATATAATCATTTAACTGCAAATTATACGCAAACCTATACATAGAAGGAACTGAGTTAGGGTAATGGGTGCAGCCTGGGATCTGACTTTCCCCCATTTTGACTGGTTTGAGTTTCAGCTTTAGGTTATTTTTTGATCAAAACTTACCATTTCAAATCTGTAAACACCTGATCTCAGCAACTGTATGTCATCCCTTGTCCAGCTGCTGGCAAAGTAACTCCTTTCTTTTACTGCTTATCACTTCAGTCAACTGCAGAAGACTTACAAGGGAAACACAAGTTTTTTACAACAAATTAAAGATACTACAGGTTATTTGCCCTCAGTTACCTTTTGTAGACACCTTGAAAGTGCTTTATGCACCATCAAAAATTTGCAGGTTAAATAAATGTGTTTCCTAATCAATATGATGGTGTTGCCTTCCAGGATTCTCCTACGAGTAAAAATGCATGTTCCCTCACAGTGCTGGACTACCTTTCATCATGTAAGAGCATCTGCAGCAGTGTTGCTTAATAAAGCATATTGGCTTATATTTAAACAGGGGCATGGTTTGGCCTTTTGCAGAACTCTGTGCTATCTGGTTTTCTGGGATGGCCTCAGGAAGCCTCTTGCTCTCCACTGTTTCAAAGATCACAAGGGAGTTTGGGTTGACAGATATGAAACTATCTCTGCTTTTAACAATTTTCTTTGCATTGTATCTCTTCAAAGAGGTCAGAGAAATCAGGGGCCCTTCCCTCTCCTTCCTCTTAAAATCAGTGTAATAACTGGGTCTAGGACAATCAGCGTTGGAAATACAAGGGTGGAGTGCCTCTCCAGAAGTTATTCTAGGAATAATGACGCACTAAGTCAACGGTATGTACAGTGGATGCTCTGTGTGTATGTGTGTGCATGAGCCTTTGCCACAGACTTTACCCAGTGTTGTTAAACACATCCTGAGTGACCTTATTTGGATGTCCCATTCTTGTCACACTGCCCACGACTAAAGAAAACATCCTGGCTAGGTTCACCTACGTGAAACAAATGAGGTAAGCACAGCCCACTGGGTCTGGGATCGCAGCATGTACTAGCAGTTTCTGCAATGTGCTTGCCAAATGCATTGTTTTGGGTCTTCTATTTTTCCCCCTCACCCTTTCTCTACATAGTAGACATTTTGGAAATCCATGTCCAGTTTCAGAAGTGCAAGTCACCTGCACAAGCAGCTCAGACAGTGATATTGCTAGAGTAGCTTCCTCAATGCCTTTCTTTACAGGATGCAGGATGTATGGTCTTCCTGAGAGGTGCCTGTCTTGTTTTCTTGGCCCTTTTCTTTCCAGTCAGACAGAAGACTGGCATAAACTTTCAGCTCTGGTTCACAGGTCCAAAAGGGGGGACAGCTTTTTACGAGTGGCTTTAGAGGCTATGGGCTTTCAAAATGTAGTGCAACAAAGACAGACAGAAAGAGAAAGCTTCAATATTTCACTGTATTCTCAGGAGGTAGGTAAGAAATCAGACTTCCCTGCCTGTATATATCCCAGCTGGGCTCTTGTGATGCTGTTTGTGTTGTTTTGCTCTAACTGAAATGAAGGGCCTCATTCCTCCTCCGGCTGAAATCCTTGGCAGAGCTCCCAGTCAAAGCAGTACCAGTCCCTAAAAGGTTGTGTTTTCTGAACAGAGAGTGTTTCTGTCATTTTAAAGGGTCTGAATTTTCTTAGGTATTGTGGAATAGAGAATGGTTACAATCTGTGATGAGAGCTGCTGATACCCTCTATTTCCAAAGAGATGCTTCTAGTTTATTGAAATGGAGTCTCCCAGGTTGTGGCACCCATTCCTCTGGGGATGGGAAGCCCCTTTCACATGTGTAGACCTGTTTCTCCTGCAGCCCAGGTCAGCACCTGGAAACAACCAACCCCATAGATCATCTAATATGCTTGGTGGTAGGTAGATGAGACAACGTTCTTGCTGTAGAGTGGGACAAATGAGAGAAATTGGTGGGGATCTGAGGGGGGGTCCCAGCATAGGAGTAAGTGGGTGGCAAACGGTCAAGGTGGGAGCTATATGTGTGAGGAGATACACCAAGAAAGTGAAGGAAAAGGGCACAAAGACAGACCTCTTTTCACTTTTGGCTGTGGTAGCTGCTCCTTAGAGCAAACTCTGAGGTACTCTTCTTGAGCAATGCAGGTGGTTGCCCTTTCTCAGTGTCTTGTGGTATCAAGTTCTTCTGATAATCTGGGTCTTAAAACACGTATATATTTTTAAAAACACGTAGTTTCATCTCATGGTGCGCAACTTGTAATTTTATCTAAGCTACCATAAGAGTGAAAGAGTTTCAAGTTAATCCTGCTCCTACACACGTACTTGTATCAACTCTCAGGTATTTTTTCTCCTCAAAACTAGATAGCCCATCTCAATCTGAGCTCTCACATGGAGATCTCTGCGTGCTTTCTCTGAGTGTCCTTTGATTGTTGCTTTCACTGCTCAGATCCCAGCCTGAAGACCCTGGTTCACTTCAGTCTGTCCTCTATAAAATAAGATGCACGGCAGTAAGAGCCTGTAGCACTTGTCCATCCCTTGCTTCACTTCATGGCCTTTCTTTCTTCCCTGGATACATCTCCATTTTTTCCTATATTCCCTTAATGTGGTATAACCAAATGCTCTTTAACTTATCAGACATGAGATGAGAAGGATGTTAAATGTGTGCCGGGCAGCTTTTGCCCAGCAGGTTGACTGTGAGTTTGGGCATAGCTCCCGGGATGGCAGAGCCAGCAGAGGCCACCCATGGCCAGCAGAGACCTGGCAGGCATCCCCAGGGGTGAGCAGCAGCTGAAGCAGCAGCTGAAGTATCTCAGGAGCTGATGGCACTGAAAGAATCAATAAGATGTTGCTTTTTCTTTTTTCTTTTTTCTTTTTTTTTCTTTTTTCTTTTTTTTCCTAAATCCAGTAACATAACTATAATATCTTCCCTTTCATCTGCAGGGGAGGGGAGCAAAAAGATAAAAAGCAGCCTCTGAATGACTCGTCTTGCATACACTCTAGTTTAAAGGCTGATCCTCAGTTGTTTGTGAAGCATTTTGCTCACAGCGGCTCTGTTGCCTTTCAATTCTGTTCAGTTCTTCTTAGTACTGGAAACAAAGTCAGTATAAATAGAAGGGTGCTCTTGGGGAATTCTCTTCCTGTGCCCTGTTTCAGACTTGAAAAATAAGCATTTGGGTTCTCAGGGTTGAGGGGAACTTAAATTTCTTCATGCTCTTATCTAATTCAATGTTTTATTATGGCCGCTATATTGACTCCAAACCCTCATAGCCAAATGCTACTGAAATAGTGTTGTTATTGATGGCAATTACACCCCTTCCCTGGGCAGCCTGTTCCAATGTTTGATAACCCTTTAGGTGAAGAAATTTGTCCTAATACCCAATGTAAACCTCCCCTGAAGTAACTTGAGGCCACTTCCTCTTGTCCTATTGCTTGTAACTTGGGAAAAGAGACTCACCTCCACCTCTCTACAACCTCCTTTCAGGTAGTTGTAGAGACTGATAAGGTCTCCCCTCAGCCACCTTTTCTCCAGACTAAACAACCCCAGTTCACTCAGCCGCTTCTCATGAGCCTTGTTCTCTAGACCCCTCACCAGCTTCGTTACCCTTCTCTGGACTCACTCCAGAATCTCAATGTCTTTCTTGTAGTGAGGGTCCCAAAACTGAACACAGTTCAGATGTTTCTTTGGATGTGTAAACTCCTTGTGTCTTGTAAAAATCTGAAAGTTTTGGTGGCACTTAGGTTGGTGTCTGATGTTGTAAAATGTAGTTTGCCAGCATGGCAAACTACTTGCAGTCTTTGAAGGACATTTGGTTTCTCAACTGCAATGAGTTAACTCTTGAGAAATGCACACCCTTACACAAGGAGCTAGGAGGGATGGAGAAGGCAGCCTTATAAGCAGAAGCAAAAGTTTTAAAAGACACTTTTTCTTTTAATGATAGTTTTCTTATTTTATGTTTCCAAATCTGTTTGGGGGGGGGGAAATTCAGTACAGTATTCAGAATCCTTAAGTATTCAACTTTACAGCAAGATGTCTCGGTAGTCTAATCTCACCAGTCTACCTCTACAGCTTTGCACCTGAATTTTAGTGATTATACAAGTTCTGATTTTTTTTCTGAAGAAGAGATGACATTTTAAAAATGGACCTCTCTAGCATCAGTTTGGTTTCAGACATAAAGAAACAAAGAACAACCGAGCAAGATTTAAAAATACACTGACATTACAAAAGATTTTGACAAACAGATTTGAAATGCAACTATAAAGCATTTCTGAGTAGTGTTTACAAACCAAACAGAGTGATATTAGGTTAATGAATGGCACTGAAAAAAAGGAGGAATTGAAACTATAAAAGCAGGAGCAGAACATGCAGCGTACTTTTTACCTCGGTCAGAAAAAAAAAGTGAGTGAATTGGTTCTCAGTCATCTCTATGCATAGTGCTTTGTTTCAAACTGTCTGCTCTAACAACCCTCTTAATGTATCATTTCTGTACAAAATCTGGATATTAAAATCCATTAAGACTGAAAGTAATTATCAGCACTTTAGGGTAAAATATGCTATGGTCACAAGTTGAAACAAAGGAAATTTTGGTTGGTGAGAAGTTAAAAATTCTTCCCCCGAGAGTGATGCAGCACTCGAACAGATGCCCAGAGAGGGTGTAGCCCACAGCCCTGGGGATATTCAGAACTTGAGTGGGCAAGGCCCTGAGTGAGCTGATCTAGCTTGGGAGTTGGTGTTGCCCTTATCTTGGCTTGGACTAGAAACCTTCAGGGGCCCGTTCACATCTAATCATTCTCTGATTGTATGACGTTGGGCATGGTAATGTATGCCACTGCATTTTTTGACAGTTTCCAATAAACCAATAGGGTAATTTCTCCTTGTTAGATGGAAGATGAGAACAGATAATAAAATTTGTTCTAACCTAGTTTTAAACCTACTCCAGTCTCTTGGGTTCATGTTTCTCTTCACTCTGCACTCTAGAAGAGATGGAAAGGCTTAGGTTGAAGAAATGAAGAACAGAAAATGCAAAGAGGGAGGGGGGAATGCAGTGAAAGTGTCAAAAGACAAAATATGCACACAACCTCATCACCAGCCAAGAGCCCTCTTGCTGTGGGGCAGTAATAATATGTGACTGATGTGTTTAGAATTACTTCAGTACAATTGCATGTGTAGCACTTTAGCTCTGAGACTTATTTTTTAGGGAGAGCTCTTTGAAACTAAAACTTGATTCAGGAAACACTTTCTCTATAAATTTTAAGAGCAATTTTTCAATCTGAAAACCTAAGCAGTAAATGAAGAAGCCCATGATTGAGCCAAGCATTGCTCTTGTACCCAGTGCTTCTAATGCAAGGAAAGTAGAAAGGTTTCCCAAGCTACTGCAAGACTAATATATGATTCTGGACTGCTTTAGAGCAACATGGAGATCGAACTATGTAAAGAGAAGGGCAAGATGAGTAACAGTGACTTCATTTTTTCACGTAAAACTGTGTTAGTTCAACTTTGCTTAGAAGCTAGGCTTGTTTGTTGAGGTATTTCTGTGATGGGGGCACCTGGAGCACATGGACAAGGAATGATTAGACTGGATGGAAATCTGGCAAAGGTATGTCTTGAACTCTGCCTCTATTCACAGAATAGCTTTTCAGGTAGATTCGCAGCTACAATATTTCTTCATGTATTGCAGTGATAATAGTTCTTTGTGTTGCTTTCTTAGCCTGTCACGCTGCTGGCAAGGAGGAACTTGAGTGACACATTGTGCCCTGGATGCACAGGTTCAGCAGCTGCTGGGACACTGATCCTGCACCTGCGCCCTGCTGATCTTTGGTCATTTTCACAGCTGGCACAAGCTGGTGTCATGCCAGGACCAGTTGGGAAATGCATTCTGTTTCAAAGAAGACAAGCAGGCTGTTTTGGATTCTTATCAAACTGCTCAGTTTTACAAAACCAAAGATTTGCTGGCTCACATCTTTTTTTTTAAACTTAGAAATGCAACATAACACTTTTTTTTAAATTAAAAAAATCTTCTTTATTGTCCTTTCCATAATGCTAATGGACCTTCTTACATGCCAGAGCCTGGCTAGCCCACCTGCCTAGCCTGAACATGACTATGCCTCTTTGACACTGATGTCACTTCAAGACCCCTTGCTCCATGGTTCATTCATCTCTCAGTCTCCAATTCTGGGGAAAGAATGGAAATGAATTCAGTTTAACACCTTCATGACAGCTCAACATAAAGTGAGATTGTGCAGAACACAAACATATGTAAGAAATTTCATACAGAAAAAATTTCACAGTCACCCGAGTGGCTCATAGATCTGTATGTTGATTGTTACAGGGGTGTAGAAAATAAATCCTATTTGATAATATCCTTGTCTTCTTTTGAAACCTGCAAGTTCCTCTTTAAAATCTGCAACACAATGTCTACAGATTTGCTCAAGATTTACAGAATGTGGCTCCCATACATGGCCCATACATGTCCTCTTCCCTTTCCCACATTTTCCATTGCTTTATTCATTGCCTTTGCAAAGTGTTGCTTTCTGGTGAGCTGGCATGGAAGGGCTGCAGCTTACCTGTCTAGATTCTGAAATCTGCCCTGTGCTATAGTTTGTCCATCACTGGTATACCCTCTTCTGCTGACCTGCCTATGCAGGTACTGTGTCTTGTTTAAAGAAGTGTATTCTTTCTCCTGGTGTGCTTGCTTCTAGGCCCTTAGGAATACTGAGGATCCAGATATACAGCCTCAACAAGAAAATCAGTCATGCATCCATCTCCGATTGTATTACACTGCAAGGCGGCTGAAACTAGTCTGAACGACTGTTTTATTTTGGGAAAACCTGTTGTTTTATGTAAAGGTTCTCGTTTCACAACATTGCTGTTAGTCTAGCACTGGGATTGAGTGCTTTTGCATAGGGTTAGCTACATGGTTATATTAAAGTGCAGAAGTACTTAATGTATTATTACTGAGGGACTGTGGATCAAACTAGGCAACATCATGAGATTAGAGCCAAATAAGTTGCTTGTGCTACTTGCTATTCCCATCAGTTCAGCCTGAGATCTGAACACCTGGCTGCATGGAAGCATTGCAAAGAGTGTAGGTAGGGTAAGGACTTGTCATGTGTCCACTGCTTTGTAGTAACGGCTTGTGTTTTGACCCTGTGGTAAATACAAGCTATCTTGCCCCCGGCTGGATAAATGAGGAAGTTAAAGTGCTATTGAAAAAGATGATGATCTCACTGAATGACACCTATGCTGGTTATCATAACTACCTTCCTTACGTTTTAGCAGCAGATCTGTTGCCTCTTCAATAAACAATATAGATTTGTGTTGGTGTGGTGACCCTTGGGCTCAAGTCACAGACAGAATAACCCCAGGAAAAAAAACAGGCTCCGATCACCTGGAATAACATAGGATGGAGCAGTTCTCACAACAAATATTTAAGAAAAACTATATGCTCTTCTCCAGACAGCCCTGAAACAAATATAATTGCAAACAACTCTGTTGGTTTATACATTATCGCTAATGATTTCTCATTTGACGTAAATCGGTATGGTCGCATTCTCCTTGGAGGAGCTATTCTAGTGCTGCAAGCTCTGGTCCATGAAATCAAAAGCACACAATAAAATTGTGAACTGTAAACAGTTAATTTAGGGGGCACAAATTTAGTCCTGAATCAAGGCATTTTGGTCCACACCCTGTAACAAAAAATAACCAACAATAACATGCATGCATGCAATACAGGATTGAATAATATGTTCACATCTCATGATCCAAGGACACAGCTTGTTCAGCTCATCTGGACTTATTGGCCCCTTGGATTTTGGCCAAACACTTTTCAGCGGGCTACGGCTTCCAAAACAAACATGCTTTTGGGTTGAGCTGGATGCAGAGCTTAGATGGAGAGAAAAAAGAAATCTCCGCTTGTGGCTGCATACTTGGTTGTTTGTTTTAAGGATTTTTTTCCAGTGACAGCTATTTCATCAACCAGGATTGGTCACTGCAGTTAACTGTAATTCCAGCTTGCATTATATATATTAAACCTAGAGATTACCAAACTGTTTGTCTTAGCCTCAGTCTCCCCCTCAGTTACCCAACAGCTGGAAGAGGTTCTTACTTCCTCCTTCATTCTTGCGTTCTGACAAAGAAACCAAATGTCCTCTTAGCTTCTGCTGAGTCATTTGTGATTCCAAACGTGAGGCACAAGAGCTTGCGGTTGGGTCATTTTTCCAAGGAACAAAGTCATCTGTAGTTAAATACCTGGGATCTAATTCTGTTCTCCATTGCTTAAACTGATGCAGAGCAGGGTGGCTTCAGTAAATGCCAAAAGTAAAACAAAAAAAAAACCAGAATGCGAAAGAGATTTGGGGCTGTTTATTTCCTTTTATGAGCATGTCTTAAGTTACATGGCCAATACTGACTGACCAGCACTCTGAAGTCACTGAGACACCTTTAGATCATGGCCTGCAAATGTCTGTCAAAGATGCTGAATATCTTCTGCTTTCCGTAGCAACAGAGGGAATGTAATTGAGTATTACTAATCTCTGTAGGGACAGGATTGTTTCACAACAGTTTAATTTGTTTGCAAATCACTTCATGAAATCCAGACAACAACCTCACCCCATTGTCATGCTCTTACACAAAACTGTTTTAAATGAATGTCTGGCAGTTCCCTTGAGAGGCTGGAGGGGGAATCCCCGGGTTATAGACTCTCTGCCTTTGCCACTCCTTACCCTCTGAGACTCCTTAGTGTAAGAAAGACTACCAATGCAACCATTAAAAAAACAATGGCATATTGGGTTGCATTAGCAAAAGCATAGCCAACAAATCGAAGGAAGTGTTTATTTCCCTTTTGTGAGGCCATATCTGACACTGTGTCTAGTTTTGAGCTCCATGTTGCAAGAGAAAGTTGACAAGCTGGAGCAAGTCCAGAGAAAAGCCACTAAGATGTGTGCGGACATGGTATAGGAGAGGCTGTTGGAGCAGGGTTTGTTCAGACCGGAGAATACAAGGGGGGAAACCTGGCTGCGGTTTCACTACATGAAAGGCAACATACAGAAGATGGAAGTGAAAAATATGTCCCTGAGGTATTTGTCCCCTCTCCGTTTATCAGAGGTGTCCTAGTCCAGTACATATGGCTAACTTAGTTTTCTACACGATGGCTTTGCAGCATTCCCTGCATACAAGACACTGCAGGGGCACAGTGCATCACATAGGAAGCCTGTGGCAGAGCAGAGGACTGAGCCTGTGACTCCCAAATGCTAGCCCAGCACCCTGTAAACTGTCCCTGCTGCCTCTCCAATTACAGACCCCCCATGTGAAACTTTTCCCAGAAGTGTCTTTCTCCTCCAGTTCCAGAATCAGAAAGATGGTGCAGAGTTGTGAACATTCATGCTAACCTCTCTCTAATACTGCTAATTTCCAGAGAAACATGTTGTTCAGCTCCAGAGTTATGGTGATGTCTCTGAATCCACAAGGTCCCAGGTGAGGCTGATGAGGGACATCAGGGCTGATTAAGGCCAAGCTTCAGGGCTTGGCGCAGTGGGGATGCCAGAGCCCAGGCCCCTTGGGAGGGCTTGTAGGGCTGCGGCCCTGCATAGATGGAGAGCAGCTCCATGGCGCTCACCTCAGGGCCCATGAAGGCCTGAGCTGGCCCTTGGGGAGCAGTGCAGGGGGATGGGGGGATCCTGTGGCCCACAGCTCTCCTGCTGTGGCTGGCAGGGACAGGGTCCTGGCCTGCTGGCCTGCCTGGCCTCCCTAGGTCTCCCTAGGCCATGGGGTGCTTGGGCAGGCAGCCTCACAGCTTGACAAGGAGCGCTGTGTCAGCATGGCCACTATCCGGATAGCACCTGCTCTGCAATACATTTGTTTTGCAGTCAGATGATTTTTTTCATAGACATAGGAATCAGAAAAAAATCTGCTTGGTGCCTTCATTTGTGTTTTCATCAGGAGCTGATTTTTATCCTACCTGTCTTCCCTTTTTTCCTTCCCATTTTTTCCCCTCTGCATCCTCCAGTCGCATCTCGTTGGATGTTTTTTCCTGGGACATCTCCTTTTCCCTCTTTCCAAAAAGAAACACTATTGAGCATACCCTGCTTCATTACTGCTGACCCCACCTGTGCTGTTAAGAAGCCCTGATGAGCACTTGGCTCTGTCCCGATCCAGGCTGGTTTGGACAAGACTGAGCGCTGGAGGCACTTTTGGTCAGGGCTGTTGGCCTGGCCTTCCGCAAGGCTGAGTTTAGCTGACATATTAACTGGGCCCAGCTCTCACCTTTGCTGTGGTTTCTCATTGTGATTCCTAAAAGACAGACTTTCCAGAGCTGCTGGAGACCCTGTGATGTCCACATTGTGGTCTCCTCTGTGCAACACTAAGTTTCAACCAGCAGAAAAGGACTAGGAGGCAATTAGGTCCTCAGGTCCCCGTGAGATTTCAACATTGCATCCTAACCCTTTCTCCCACTCCTAGGATCAGCATTGGGATCCTGCGCAGAAACTCAGAGACTGGACTGGAGTCTTAGATTAAATACACTGGGCAAGCCTGAACCTGATTTCTACCTTCCTTATAGTAGCATAAATATCAGATGTCCTTTATTTACATAATGCATAGGCTGGCCCTTTGATCTCAGACTGTGCCAGCCCATTACTTCCCAGTAGATTCATTTCTAAAAGAAAGAAAAATGTATTAACACTAACATCTCACGTCTATCATTTAAACAAGAGAGAATTTTGTTCTTTTCCTACAACACAGAAGATAATGACTTGATGTTTTCTGCCATAAACATTCTTGATCTAAAAGACATAGGTGAAAACTTCTGAAAAGCAAAATGTTCTCAGTTATCACTTTTCCAATGTACCCATTTGCATGTTCTAAGGAAAATAAACAACTTATATGAAAGTTTTGGGTTTTTTAAACTGAATTGAAATCCTATTTTTTTTCCTTTGAGGATAGCTCTTGCTACATTTTTTCATGAACTCCAGTACAGTAGCTGTTGCTGTTCTACAAAAACTGTGCTAGCTCAGTAGTTGATGGGGAAGTGGCTATAGCATTTGTATGATGCTCGAGATTTTGCTGGTGAAGTAAATCACTGTTCAGTAAATTTCTTAGCAATATGCTTGTTTCTAAGTGTGTGAGTGACCCCTCCTGCGTTGTGGTTTTTTGGTTTTTTTTTCCTTCTGCTTTCTTTTTCAGTTATCGTTTCTGCAGGTGGCACACTGCCCCCTGGCAGCCAGAGCACCATCATCTTCCCCGGGCTCCTGCTCCTGCAAAGAGCATCGCTGGCAGTCGATGAACTGGGGCCTGTATCATTTGTGATCACTTGTGGTCCCGCAGCACTATTTGTAATAATGTGCTCAGTGAGGAAACGGGAAAAATAAGGGATTTCTTAACATGCTTTAAAATTGCTGTCTTCAGTATAATTTGGAAAAGGCTTCTACTTGTCTGTCTTTCTGCTTTCCTGCTCAAGGTGCTCCATGCTGCTAAACAGTATTCCCTGCCATAGGTGTCATGAGGAACAGCAGGGGGATTCAATGAGCCTTGTCATTTTATGTCCTTTAAGGCGTGCTGTGGCACTGCCTTTGATGTGTAAGCTCAGGCTTTATGTTTGCAAAAACCTTGGCAAATCTTCAGGTTGGAAAATCTGGAGTAAAACCAAAGTAGTTTTCATGATCAATTTACCTGCCTAGTGTTACGAGAATTTGCTCATCAAGATGATACCTGAATCCCAAATACTGTGTTCTGTGGCTCCCCAATTAAAATTGTGACTTTCCTGTATAAGGGTGCAACAGATATTAACACAGCGAGGGACCTGACGCCTAAATCCAATCACAGCCATGAGGTGGTAGCCTCCTTTTCCCCTTGTGCCTAGGGCCATGGTACAGAACCCATGCTTGGTCTGACATCGAGCTGCTAAATAACAAAATAGCCACCAGAGGGCCATAATAATAAGAGCCAATAAGAAAAAAGTGCAGTGGCCAGCCTCAGGAGGTCAGACTCTTTCTGCCTGTCTTTGGCGTTAGGTGGCTTTCCGATTTTGTATAGCACTGCTGCTGCTTACTTCCCTGAAAGTGGTCTGGAGCTGCACTGAAGCCATGCAATGCATGCACTTCATGTACCTGTGTCTCCCCCTGGATCTTGTATATCTACAATTAAGGTAGCCTTGCATCCCTGAGCTGTCAGAAAGCCTTTTTTCTTTTTTCCATCAGGGCACTGAATCTTTCAGATGATTTCTGCAGTCATTTCTGTTGGTAGGAGTGAGTTCCAGTAGGAAAGCCATTTTCTGCTTGGTGCACAGGCCAGATGTGGCTTGTGTCAACGCCTGATAGGAAGATGCTGTCAGCTCAGACTGAAAAAGAAAAGCACAAACTGTGCTGGTGACCTTTGAGATGTTTGTCTGTGATTGAGCCCTTTTGACTTGCTATCCAGAGTTTCATACAGAGTTTAATGAATGATGAGGCTACCACAGGGGTTGTTGGAGAAGATGGAAAGAGGGTATTCTTCCTGATGCAGCATTTCATAGCTTTCAAGTTGGTCCTGCATTGAGCTAGAGGTTGGACTCAAGCTCTTCAGCAGTCTCTTCCAGTCTAAATATTTCTGATTCCATGACCAGGATGTTCCTAGGGCAACACCTATTTCGCCCTTAACTTTCTTGGAGTAGAAAGGGTTTCCTGCTCTTCCATACATATTTACATTTATTTATTTTTCATCTTGCTGCCATTGCTGAGCAGTTTTTGCTGGCTTCAGGAAAGTGTAGTGCTGCCTGCTTTCACCTGTGCTGCTCACACTGTGACCTCCAGCCAGCTCAGGGCTGGCATGTCTATCAGGAGCTATTGACAACCCAGGCTCATCAAGCTAATGAAAACAGCACCTGTTGCCTCATATAGATGGTGGGTCATCAGAGAAGCCAGAGCCTGAATAAGTGGACAGATTATGGGTCTCTGCCAATGGCTTCAGGCCAATGGACACAGAGGGCAGCATGACTTGGGAGAGGGGGGGAGAGAAGGGGCATGCTGGGATGCTCCTCTGCTCTGTTCTGGATGCAGGGAGACACTTTTCAGAGGAGCAGTTATATTTCCAGTTACAGGTCAGGGAAAAAGATGTGGAAGAAAGAAGAGGGGCAGGATTAGTGCAGAGAGGTAGGAGAGGCCCTTTTTAAGCCATTTGATTAATTTCTTGTTTAAATTGCATTTTCCCTTGTCTATTAAACCTTCTCCTTCCCTGACAAACATCCCACAGCTTTACAGTCTTGGGAATGGAGCCTAGGGTGAGCAGCAGAGACCTGCTGAGGTGGGAACCCAAGTCGATGTGGTGAGAAGGATGAGGTTACTGTGTTGCATCTGTACCTGTACGAACAGGTACACCATTAAGTTTCAAATGAGCTGGGAGGAAGCAGAAAATTATGTAAACCTAGCAAAGTTCAGCCAAAATTTTTCCTGCACTCCATAGAGGTGTGAGGCTTAGTCACCATCTCTTCTCCTCAAATTCCCTGAAGATTTTTCATGCCCTGAGCTGAGAGCACAGCGTGGGAAGGGAGCATGGGAACCGTCCATACCTCTCACGGCATCTGTGCACTTCCCTGGGTGTGTCTGGCCAGCATCACCTTTCAAAGGGCAAACTGCAATACAGGGAGCAGAAACTAGCCTGTGACTGAGGGGGTATCTTGTGAGCTGGCCACATGTAGCCTTTTCCTAGCCTCTGCAGATGACTCCTTACCAGATAAACATAAATATGTTTCTGCTTTGCTGGTTTACATCAGCTGCCGGTTTGTCCCGTTTTTTCCAGTCACTGTGTGTGGGCTGTGTATCTTCTCCTGTTCCCACTTCTGCCCACAATGACTTGCCTTCAGAGCTGTAAACAAGGCACTTTTACAGCAGACAGTAGCATTGCTTAACCCACCAGTGAAACACAGTCATCTCTCAGGTGAAATGTGGCACATAAGCAAAGCAATGATATGCAACAATTTATGATGCTTTCTAAGTAAAGGGAGTTATTATGGGGGAGTGTAGGCAGCCGAAACACGAATGCAGGGAATGGCATTTAGCCAGTGTGGTGGTGCTGATGTTCTTATGCTCCTGAGAAGGGCCGCCAGCAATCAGATCTTTGGATACTTGTCTGCTCTGTGATACCATGCTGGTATGGATTAAACAGTGCACTTGAACAAAAAAGCAGGGGACAGATTAGAAATTAGAAAGGGAGAGCAAAACTTAACGTATCACTGAAATTTAGAGTGTTTCCAAAATACCCAACTTTGAGGCATAGTGAGGCAAAAACCTTCAGAGATGGCTTCCAGAATCTGCCCTCCCAAGTTAGTCCCAGGCAAGAAGAAAACGCCATTTTAAAAAAGAGCCTTTCTTATTTAATGAAATAAGGGATATGCATGGCCAGTTACACACTGGAGAGCACTAGCAACAGGAGAGGGGCTGAGACAGGCTGAGAGAGTTGGGGCTGTTCAGCCTGGAGAGGAGAAGGCTCCAGGGAGACCTTATAGCAGCCTTCCAGTATCTGAAGGGGGTCTACAAGAAAGCTGGAGAGGGACTTTTTGCAAGAGCATGTAGTGATAGGACAAGGCATAATGGCTTCAAACTGAAAGAGGGTGGATTTAGACTAGATATAAGGAAGAAAATTTTTCCCTCTGAGCATGGTGAGGCACTGGAACAGGTTGCCCAGAGAAGCTGTAGGTGCCCCATCCCTAGAGGTGTTCAAGGCCAGGTTGGATGGGGCTTTGAGCAACCTGGTCTAGTGGAAGATGCCCCTGCCCATGTCACAGGGATTGGAACTAGACGATCTTTAAGGTGCCTTCCAACCTAAACCATTCTATGATTCTATGATTCTATGAGAACGGTACTAGAACCCCTCCAGGTAAAAAGCATTGGTGACTATGACAGCCCGTCTTTAATCGGATTGCACTTTTATTTTCCTTCTCTTCTGTGAAACTCCCAGATTCTCTACAGGAAGTATGACTCTCTTATGACTTCCCAGGCAAGAAGTCTGAAGGACACAAAGGTCTATCACAATTTTAAGCATACCGATATGTCCTTTGGCTCTAGAGGTGAATGAAAACTGTGCAAGTGTGTGTGGGGAGGGTTAATATAGTGGCTCTGAAGCAGGGAAGAAAACAAATGTTAAGAGGGATTTGGAGTCAAAACACTACCAAAAATGTATAAAAGTTTATTTTATGAATACATTAAACTATTGTGCGCAGCACTTACATATAAAAATAGAAGCAATTTCACAAACAATTGATTGGACAGTTTTATGTTTCTTGCAAATTTACAGTCTCAGTTGTGAGTCCATATTGAGTCAGAATATGAGGTATATTTTAGTGAAAAAAAAAGTGAGAACTTTGGCACCATTTTACTGTGCAAAATAAAATCTTGGAATTGAAATACTTAGTGAGGTATACAAAAATTACTCTGCTTTTCCACTGTGTGTGTCTGCATCTCTGCATGTTTGAGGAAAATTTGATTATTTAAGAGCATTTTTTAATTCCAGTAAAGACTTTTCTAACAAGGGTGGATTAGGTCTTAAATTATTGTGGGATTTGCCTATGGAAGAAGAAACCTTGAAAATAGGTATCAACTCCACAGGAGAATCCCATGTGCAAAATATGGGCAAGACAGGCTGGTGTGGTGCATTCATGGCAATGCTTTCAAAGCTTGTAGCCCATTTCATGACTCTGCATTAATGCACAATGAGATGAGATACGCTTTGAAAGGGACGACTGCAAGAACTGTCAATAGTAGGTTCCTAATTTGGCCCTGATTTGGGAAACTCCTTTACTTTCATGAGTTTTCTTTATGTAGTCACCTATCTATGGAACTATTCTTCTGAAGAAAGTTTTGCTTGAGAGTTTGCCAGATTATGCCCATACTCTCTCCATAGCCTCCATATCATGTACATTCAGTTTACAAATGGTTTGTATTTTTTTTTCCCTCTGTGCCAGCTCAACAAATTTATCCTGAGGTGTGTAAAATGAGTGGTGGTCTTCCTAAATCCTCCTTCTTCTATGCAGGTGATAGCCTGAGGAGGAGGAAGTGGAATTTAGCTAATCAAGCATGAGGCAGAACAGGATCAGGTCATTTCCCAAGCAAGTTGTGTAACTTCTTGAAGACTGCCACAGTGCATTCTGCTACTGAGAGTTGCCCCTAGGCTGCTTGCACATCCGCAGCAATGTGTCAACACATGCTTTAACTCCTCGCTTGAACGTAGCCATGCATTCACTTAAGAAGCACCTCTGCCAAAGAACTGTATCCAGCTAGTCTAAAACTCCACAACACTGCAGTACTTCACTGGTTGTGCTGGAGGGGTTTCCTGCCAAAGGTATCACTCCTGACAATGGCATCTTTCATTGTTGCTTCTGACAATACCATCATTCAATCACATATTAATCAGGACTCCTGGCACTCGGAGACCTTTTTTGATTTCAATATTGACTTCAATGTTGATCTGGCTGATGTTGATATGTAACATGGAAAAAGCAGTGGTGTAAAGAGTAACTCAGCAGACTGACTGGTGGGGCTCTCCAAATGCCCACAAAAGCTGCATCCACAGGGGTCTGCAGTTCTTAACAACAAGCTCAGCCCAGCAGGCTGCATCCAAACAGACTTATTGTGACCTGGTCTACAGTTTGTTCTTGCTGTTGACCAATATGTGCAAAATGGAGTCAGTGACTCTGATTCTCACCCTTTATACCAGCTATCCCATTATTTACCAGTACTGGAAACACTAAATTAATCTAGACTGCACTGGTTTAAGAGGGAACAGACTTCATCCTATCCTAAGGACACTGGTTTAAGCTATAATCAGAAACAAACGTGTGTGTCAGCATTCAGACTATGATTTCTTCTACATCCACGTACTCTTCCACCCTTCTTCAAACTTCATTTCAAAGACAGGAACATAACACAAGGATACAGGTTGCCAGCTAACGTATTTCAGCACAGCTGTAGTTTTCCTATCTGTACCTCTAAGGACTCCGGGTCAACGTGACTGTCTGGTATCCTCCAAACTTTTCTCTGACCCACTCTCACCACTCAAAACATCCTGCTTTTTCTCTTAAAATGCACATTTTTCCAAAGCAAACTGCTGCACACATTGTGGATGAACAAAGTGTGCCAATTTGGCTTCTCTCTACATACTGCAAGACCAGAAAATGAAGAATAACTCTTTTCCTTCACCATATCCAAAGTGTGCTGTAAGCAGTATTCCATTCTTTTTCCCTTCATTTACACTGTGATCACCACTTACATCTGAGCAAAATAAATTCAAGTATAAATCACACAAAAGTAGCTGGAAAACTGTATCTTGTTCACAAAACAGTTGTCTTGAAAATTTTTCGGAAAGCGTGGCTGTAGATACATCCTTGTAGGTGTGCTTTTTGGGCCAGTTCTTCTGCAGCTATAATATGATAGTCTTACTAGGCTGGTTTACTCCAGCTGAGGATCTGGCCCTGACAGTGTTTTTCATGCATGTCAGAAGGTTCAAATTCATCATGAATAGACACCCCCTGCAAATAGAATGGCATGTCAAGGCTGGACATAGCCACATTTTGGCTGGACGTGGGAGATTATCTTGCACTCAGATGTTCAATTCTGCAGCAGCATGGTCCATCTATGCTGAAAATGCTCATGCTCTGACATTACATTGAATCTAGTTTCAAATTTAGGAGCACGCCATCAATGCAGGAATCCCAAGGCTTCTGGTAACTGACATTTATAGTGACTATTGACTTAGGGGCTCTTAAAATACTCTTTCAAAGGCACAGAGAATGTAGCTTCATTGGTGCTCTGGAAAAACGTTGTCAAAATAGAAAGGCAAGGTTATGCGCTATTTGTATGGCTTCTAGGAGAGCTTTGGAGAGTATTTCATACTGCTTGCTGTGTTGTCTTTGAAACTGATGCTTTGCAAGTGACAGAAATCAGAATTACGGCACAATTTCCTCTGCTCCAACCCAATAAGCTATGCTTGTACAACCTCCTTCTTCCTCTGTTCTTCCTACCTCAGTGAGGTATGATAGAGAAGAATCAAGTATACTTAAAGCAGTAAATAGAAGAGAATTCAAAACAGAGAAGTTTTCTAAAATAACCCTTTGCTGGAAGCTTTCATGAATGTCATACATTTTAAAAAATGCATCCTGCAGACCAGTTCTAGTTCTTAGAGATTAACAAGGTTCAGCCTAAATGAAATACAGTGCCTTTAAATATTTATATTCTTTTTTGTGTGTACACAGAAAAATGCACTTGGGCATCTGGAGACTGGGATGATTGATTCATTAAAAGTATGCAATTACATAGATACACACTCACACATCCCATGTCTATATATACACATGTATTTATATTAAAGATGTACACTTCTATATTTGAGGTGGGTCTAAACTAAGCTCACAAAATGCCAAGGGGGGGCATTCAAAATCCTCAGCTCCAAATATATTTTGCATTTAGGACCCATCTGTGATTTATCCTGTGGCCCTTCCTAAGGCAAATTGATTGTAGGTCTTCATTTTGCCAACAAGTCCAAGAGAGAGGAGACCCTGTGAAATCCTTTCAGAGATAGAGTGGGTCTGGGGGTATACAGTTTGTTTGTGTAGAAATGGTTGTGGAATTGGCACCCAAACGATCAAAATAGATTGAGGACTTTACAAGATAGGACACAGTGTGTAGAAGAGGAGGTGCAGGCAGATATTCAGATGGAGTGAACTGCTTGAAGCTCTGGTGAAGCAAAGTCATCTGATGATTTGGCCCATGATATGTAAACAGCTCACTATGAAAGGTTATTATCTGAGGTAATTAATATTAATTAGTAAATAACCTGTGATTGATTAGATTGTTATCCACAGCCATTCTATATCTTCTTTTTTCCTTTGCACTCCAGCTTGCATTTTTCTCTGTTCAGCACCAAAGGAGGCACACAGTCATGTAAAATTTGTACAGAGTAGAAGAGAAGCAGCATCATATTACATATGCTATGTGATGAATCTAGTACAAATATTTTTATCCAAATATACACATACATACACATACTTTTTTTCAATGAACAGTATAAATACTTTACCTGGGAGATTATTCCCATGTGCAAAATGAAACAGTTTTTCCTGGGATTTAAACTTCTGCTTTGCTCATGTTCATATTCTCGGTAAAAAGTGGGTCACTGTCATAGCAGGAGAAACCTTGTTTCCTCTTTTCACTCTTCCATGTTTGCTGAGTGCTATGTAAGCACCACAGTAAGCATTTGATTCATATGCATTGTAGTTATTGGGCAGCAAGGTTTCTTTGAATTTGCACTCATCTTGGAAAACAGCCTAAAGAGTAGGAAGAGGGGAGGAAGAACAAAGCAGGTACAAAAATATTTCACAAAGACTCAAGTCATTTTTTTTATTAGCGTTTTTACAGAAGAACTTGTTGCAGTGTGCAACAGGTGGTGCTGGGGTGACTGCATCCAACAATAAATCTCCCTCCTCAGTGCTAATTTGGTGTCAGATGAACCCAGATACCACCTGTCCAGATAATGGACTGCCTACTTCCTGTGACAGATCAGGTTAATTCATCATAAATCACGGATTTCTTCATTTTATTTGCAAGCAATAATTTCTGCCAGCATCAAGCACTTTTGCTCAAATGATTTAGCTTTATTTCACACCTCTCCTCTGCAAGAGGTCCTGTAATTTATAAAAGAATGATAAGCTGGCTGTCAAAATCTTCAGTTCTCTTACAACAGCAGCGTCCAGACAGAACTAATAATATGCTTGAATAAGGCATTGAATAAGACTAATTTGAATTAACACTAAATATTTTCTTTTGTTAAATCATTAGTGATGTTATATTTAACTGGTAGTGAGACATGCAGCAGGTTCTAAGCTGGGAAAATGGTTTTATTTTTCTTCATGTTGCATCAGGTAAATCCAAGGAGTGGGAGCTACCTGGGAGAGGAGGTGCAAGCGCAAACAGGAGACAAACACAGAGCACAGAGGAAATTAAAAAAGAAAGCAGAATAATTCACTGACATCAAATGTCTGTCACATGAGACACCACCAGTGCTGTTCTATTTGGACATCTTTGTAATAACACCATTCAAAGCTTGTAAGAGTTTAACCTAGGGCATTGCATTGTGCAAGGGAAAAAGCACACCTCTTACAGCTTTTAAAAATGTCTTTGAAAATAAATAAGACTGGATTGAAACAAGAGCAAAAAATCAAAGGGAGTTCTGGAGCTAGACCCTGCATTTCTTTAGAAAGACCTAGTCTAGCAAAGCAGTTGGGTTTGTGGCACTTTTTATGTGCTTGAAATGAGACATGGACTGTAAAATGTCTCACTCTCATTATTTGTATGAGAAGGAATCTGTCACATTAGTAATGGCTACAGGTCCTTCACAACATTCAGTATTTTATTAAGCAACTGAAATGCTTTGTTGAACTTGCAGCTGTTTCAAAGGAAATGACTGTTGCTTCATGACAAAAAGATGAATGCAATCAGTGCCAGTCATTACTTTGAGATGGACTGCTTTTGCCTATTGCCCAGAGCCAGCCTCTTTCAAATGCCTTTCCTAACAAGCCTTTTTCTACTGAATGTTGAGATTGGAGACACCTTGCTCAGGCCTCAGAGATTAAACTGTGTTTAGACAGCATAGCTAGCACTTTCTAGATGAGGATCGTGATGTTTGACTTGCATACCATTGTTAATAGCTATTATTGTTTTCTCACCCTTTGGGACTGATCTCACAAAACCAGTCCTTAAAATAACCTTGAGCACATATGTTGACTTTGTAGGGTGTACTTCCTATTTATTATTCATGGTGTGTTTTTTTCTTGGTAGGAGGAGGCATGTGGTCATGATTTTACTCATGGTAGCTAGTGTAGATAGCTCTAATTATACCTTTCCTACACACACCTGTACGCACACACATATGCATGCAATCACATACACACTCACGGACATACACACACGATTTACCTCCTGGGGGTTTTCCAGAGCACACCCTTTTGCTTTAGGTACAATGCAATGCAAAAGGGCATCAACAGGGTTCAGTCTTACTAGAATGTGTTTGCAGTGCTGAGCCCTTAGAACAAGCCATCTAATTAATCTGTACTATTTGCAGAATATGTTAATTTTGCTAGGGTGCTCCCTGTACAATCTTATTGGAAAGCTTTAAAATAACAGACCTCTAATAGCTGTGCTGCTTATTGAACTAGACAGCACTGATGACACTGGGCTGGGCAGGTTCCCTGTAATTGAAAGGCTATTTTCCCTGCTTGTCATCAGAGATTTCCAGGGGGAAAGACAACCAAAATCTTTGCAGGCTTTGTTTAAGCCTTGAAAAACTATTTGCACTTGTACTCACCGTTCCATATAGCTTCCCCTTGTTGTTCATTGCAATGAATAGAGCACTTTTCACACCAAACAGGCTAACAACACCTCTCTCTACAGTGGATATTTCAAAGAGACCTAAAAAATAAGAAGTTCAATGAAGTGTTATCACAGAATTTATAGCTAATCAAAGGCAATTCAGATATAATTGATTTATTTTAAAACCCTAATAAACTTGTCATGTTTGCTTTGTTAGAATTATCTCCCTAGTCCAGCATAATAAAAACATACAGAGAAGATCTTGGTTTTTACTACATGCCGTAGGATTTTAAAATAATTATTCTGTAATCGTAATCACATGCTATATAATCTTTTTGCTCTATCAAACTCTTTTGACCTGTCAAGTTCTTGGCCTCTCTAATAAGTAAATTATTTTTATCTAATATGCTATAATTACAAAATGTTTGTTGTTGAGCTTTAGAGAAGTGTGGCTTGCATTTTGAAGTCTCCCATGATATCTTAGCTGCAAAAGATTTTAGCAAATGCCCTCTACAGGAAATTTAAATCCATAGGGCTAATGCTTTTCTTCTAATCTTACAGTTACAGAACAGCACCCGTAAGAACAAGCAAACCATGAACAACAAGCCCCTTCCGTGACTGAGTGTCCCAAAAGTACTAGTCGGCTAGGATTCAAAAATCATGCTTTGGCACTCTGAGCTGAGCAACAACCTCCTGAATTCAAAATGCAAATGAGAAGGTGAGGAGTGAGCAAACGCAGCAGAGAGACACTGTTCAACCTGGTTTGTCTTTTCTCATCTGTGCAGTAAAGCAGAGTAAAAATAAATAGTATCTAAATTTGTCTAAGCATTTGTGACATGTTTCAGCATAGAGGGTTCTAATGTTTATTGATCCCAGAGACTTTTAAAAGGCAACAGATGTTGCACAGATTAATAATATCAAGTAATAACATTTGCATTCTACGAAGGGTAATTACTAGAGTTCACAGCAATTAAGTGACATCTATTCTATTTCATTTCTGGATGCAACTCACTGTATTGGTTTTCATTGTGAACTCCGCTTATCCTTCCGTCTGGGAGGATTTGAAGGTGAAACCCGATGCCCACGTTGCAGTAAAGCCTCCGCTGCCTCTTGATTCCTAGCAAATAGTCACTCTCCCAGTTCACATCTGACTTCTCCCCTGACATCCCAGCAATGGACCTGGACAACAGAGATTGCCATCCTCTTTCCAGCAATGTGCCATTAGTTCTGCTTACAACTGGATGTGTTGAAGCAATCCCAGCTAGAAAACCCAGGAGAATGAAAGCAGGCAACGTCCGGTGAATGCTGGCTTCGCAGGACATAGTGATGAGAAGTCTTTGTGCAGTGGCCATCCGGTTCATCTCCTGGGCACGTGGTCAGAATTAATGGCCCTAAAAATACCGCCCTTCTTGTTTTTCTCCCTTCAGCATGGTGGCAGAGGCTTATTTTTGGAAAGCAAATAGAGATTGCTGACATGAAACTAAAGCCCGATAGCAGTTGGGTTCGAAGCAGAGACAGGCCAGCAGGACTCGAACTGGTGGGGACCATGTTTTGCAGATCCTGCTCGCTGGTGGGCAGCCTCAGTTATATTTGATTGACCCATCTTTATACTGCAGAGGCTGTCCCTCCCCACATCATCACTCTGACATCAACAGCTTGCCAAAGGTAAGCCTGCCACAGCTGTAACACTAACCTGCTGTCCTCCCAGGCTGGCTGAGGTTTGATGAATGCTGTCACCCAAGACCGGAGGCAGGAGTGGGGTTTCATTGGCTGTTGAAAGCAAGGGACTTAAATTGGTCGGGCAGTTGGAGGCCTCACAGGCGGCTTCCTTATTTAGAGAAGAAGGTGTAAAAACAGTTATGGACCTCATCAGCAAGCAATGAAAACTTTGCAGTCACTTCCTTGGTGGCACGATCGCTGAGTGTACGTCAGGGCAGTTCAATATCTGGGGAGAATCGGCTTGAAGTGACCGTTGCTCTATTTGTACATACCTAGGCAAATCCAAGGCACCTCTTACTATAGTGGCCCATGCACTAACAGCTTGTCTGTACCTCTAAAAGGAGTGCTCCTGGATGGTTAACACAGAGGTAAGACGTGTTAAAGGGAGAGGAAGCCCCAGGGCTTGCTCCTGCTGTTTTTTATGCAAACGCATTTCTGCTGCTTGCAGTAGCAGTTTTTCTGAGCAGGACGTGCAGGATGGAGCACTGATCTTGCAGTTACACGTAGCTGGGGACACTGATATGTTCTTAGGTGTTTGTGTTGCTCACTCAGGTGACTTCAAAATGATCATATTTATTTGGGGATAGCACGTGCATCCCGCAGTGATCCGTGAGATCCGTGCTGTTTTAGGATCCTGGTCTTTTGAATACACTTGCAGGGGTGAGATTGTGTTTGTGTTTGTGTTTGCAAGACAAAGGCTTAGATAATGCGTAAAAGAACAGGAAGAAGGGAAATGGCCGCACCTCCCTACTGTTTCACTGTCTCTGTTCCTCAAGCCCAAATACTATCTTTTTTGTGTGTGTGTGTGTGACAATGTATGAGCATTTTAATTTCCTCTCCTTCCCCTTGCTCAGACTGTCTTACTTGTTTCCCATTATTTTGCACTGATGCTGTTTCAGCTTCTTCGGAGCTGGACAGATTAGACTTTTATCTTAATTAGTTTCACGGGACTTATTAACACACTAGTGGTAGAAAAATGGCTGACTTACACGAATATTTTTGTCAATATGTTTGTCAGCTTCTCACAGCACAGAACTTGTGTTGTCTATGTCATCTGAGATGCCTGCACATTAATAAGGAGAGTACCTGGAAGCGTAATTGAACTGACTACACCCGGCATGACATACAGTTTCACATTAACAGGAGTGTAATATGAGGCCTTGGATACTGCAGACACTCAAGCAGGAGAACTGTAAGCGAAGAGAAGGCAATTGCAGCCCTGAAGCAGGTGAGCAGTTAGATTCAGTGATGTACAAAACAGTGATTATTCTCTTGAGAGAGCCTCGGCTATAAAAAGGTTGGAAACCACTGGACTAGACCCTGGCTTGTGCCAGGTAGCATTTCAAAGCCTCTCTGCCTTCGTTGAAGGAGCACTTGGAATATCTTCTGCCTTTTGCTTGCATTGAAAATCTTCAGAGCCTTTTCTCTCCTGCCTTCTACTTAATCTGATGATTTTTCAGCTATGCAAAGTACATATATAATTTTTAGCAAGGAATAACACTAGTATTTTACACCCCCTCAGCATAACTGCAGTCTATGAGAGGCCAGCGTCGGTGGGAAACAAAGCCCAGGGTCACTGTTATGGGGATGCAGCACTGATTTCCTAGGTTGTCCTGTGCTACAGTCTGAAGACCTGGCCATTCCCAATGCATGTGACTCCTAGAAACATTGCCTAATCTCAAAGCCATCATTGTCTGTAAAATATTCATTGTAATATTTTCTTTCCAATTATTTTTTTTTCCCCTAGAGAATGTTTCAAGTGTAACTTCAAAGTTTGCTCATGATCAGTGTCCGAGGAGGGAAATCAGAATACAGCTGCCAATCAGCAGGCAAAACAACATTTGGTGGTTTTATGGGTTGAGGGAGGAGGGAGCAGAGCTGGCATTCCATCATTGGCTTTTGATCACCTTTGCATCTTTGTGCTTCCTTTGTCAGGTTTCTTAGAGCAAAGCCAAGGCATGGGCTAAAAGAGCTTCTCTAACTTGTGCTGGCACATATGCCACTAGAATATATGCCCAACAAGCTATTTGGATGACCCAAGTCAAAGGAACACTTTGTGGGATGCACGCAGTCACATCCTGGTACTCTCGATCCTAGAATAAATACTAGATGGTAATACAAAAACCTGAGATAGATTCTGACAAGTCTATGGGATGCATTGCTTTGGCTTTTAGTCAGCCCAGCTGAAAAGTGACTGCTGACAGCTGTGGTGGACCAGGGCAGCTAGACCAGGGGACAGTCTGCCACCTGCAGTTTCTTGCTGGGCGAGTAGAGCTGACAGCATACCATATGGAAAGGGTGGCCAGAATGCTTGCTTGCAAAAATCAGGACTTCTCTTGCTTGATCTGAAAACCAAAACAAATAGCTAAAAGTTGTGATTTCACTGGGACATCTGGCCCTCATAAGAACAAGAGTCTTGGTATCTGGCCTAAGACCAAATGGTGTGCAGCTGGGAGGTGAGGTGTATACCATAGTCTTGTACTGCTCAGCAATTCTGTGTTGGAGCTGAAATGAGTCTTGAGCTATTCTGTAGTTTGATCTGTGGCCAGCGGGTTGCTGAGTTTGCAAAGTGATCTGAAGATGAACCGCCATGTAAATTCTAGAGCTTCTGATTCAATTAGGCAAGCCTTGCCTCCTCTAAAAGATGTCTCATTCTTGTTAAACTTGTCCTCTTCACCCATGAAGTAACTGTTTCCAGAAAACACGCTGTAACCTTTTGATTTTCAGATAGTATGGTGTCCTGGCTTCATGCGCTCAGTGAAATTTGGAAGGCATCAAGGGAGACACCAATAGCATTTTCAGTAAGATAAATCCTGTGAGCTCCAAAATGGCAAAAATTTACTTCAGCAATCAGCCTCTGCTTACTCAAAATCTTAAGACCCAGGATGACAGTCCTTACCACCTAATTAAAGTAACAAGTTTTCATTGTCAGTATTTTAGTACAATATTAAAATAACCCCTCTTTGGAACACAGCAGTACAGATCCACTTTCAGATAGTCTAGGAAAAGCCACACAGCTGAGCAGTAACATGATATGGATGCAGAGCACGTCTTTCAAAAATGCATGATGACTTAGGATCCTAAGCTCTGTTTTCAAACTTCTTAAAAGTCTCTCCCTATTTTAAGGCCTGGAAAGAGCAATGCCTCATTCAAACACAGAAAGACAGATTAAAATTATTCACCTTGCCTGTGTTGAAGACCCAGGCTGGTAGTGAAAGAGAGGAGAAGGGAGATTTCCAGGTGACAAATCTGACTGTTGTGGCAGGGCAAGTATTGCAGGTTCTGGATAACTTGCATAAAACTCCCAAGTTAGCTCAAGTATCACCATGGAGCTGCATCAGACCATCTCTAGGCTAATGGGGTTTCTTGGCCAGCATGTAGAAATTTGTAACACAAATACTGGGACTATTATGAATGAAATATGAATCACAGGATGAAAGCAGCAGAAAAAATAATAGAGCAAGGGTTGCAGGGATGGCCTGTATTAATATCCAAAGACCTGACTAATAACCACAAAAATGGTAAACACTAAGGAGTGTGCTGTTGGCATCAAGACTAGATTGGATTAGTGCCACAGTATAGGTGATTAATCAGCAGAAGACCTGAGCTCTGGTAGCAGTAGGATAACAAAAAGGGTTTTAGTACACTGCATTTGTTATTCCTCTTCCTGCTGTCCAACAGAGAGGCAGATTTGTAGCCATACAGATACCCAAAATGAATAAAGAAGACAGTAGATAGCAAGCTTGCCTAAGACTCTTGGAGGCTGAAGCAAGCAAGCTTCTGAAGCAAAAGTTATCACCTCATTACAACTTCTGATTCCTAAAGCATATAAAAGACCTGTTCAAACCCAGTTTGTCATCACCAGTCAAAAGTAACCTAGGATATATAGTGAAGACTTAACAGGGGGCCTCTCTCATCCTCCATGTCCACACAGGCCACTTGGGCACATGCATCTTGGTGAATGTGCACAAATGCATAAGAAAGTGGATAAGTTAAACAACTTCCAAATTAATTTAAAATAATTATCTTCCCATTCTGCTACAATGGCCGTCACTGAGTTTTCACATGCTAATTTCCTACAGGCAGCACAAATGACAGAACATATTCCTGCTCTTTTTTTTTTTTTTTGAGGGAAGAAGAAAAAAAATAGCTAGCTTGCCTGGAAAAAAGTCTTGGTTTACTGCTTATTCATGCTAAATTCATATTCCGAAGAGAGTATGTCAAGCACAGGTACATCAAACACACTCAGCATTTTCTCCTGAGGAGTTACCACAGAAGCTAGTTCATATGGACACAAAGTAACTTTGCTGTGTTTGGACAGGGACAAGGTTATGGGCAAATCTTGTTCGTAGTGACACAACCACAAATTCCTTCTTGCAGCACAGCTGTTCTGGATGTACCATGATGTAACAGAGCACAACTTGCATCCTTTATCTTTTCCACTTCCTGCAGGAGTTCAAGGAGGGTTGCCAGGCCAGTCACACAGCCCCACAGGTGCTCTTCAGCCACAGGGAGCCACCCTTGGAGCTGAAAGACACAGATGCAGCCGTTGGCGACAGTATTGGCTACATGACCCTTGTGCTGCTCCCCCATCATACCAATGCTGCTGCCAGATGCAACACCATAAACCTGATCCATGCATTCCAGGACTAGCTGCGCTATCACATCAAGTGCTCGAAGGCTTATATTCACACTCGTATGAGGGTGAAAACACCAGATTTCCTCAAGGTGCTGAATCTTGCCCATCCAGATGCAGAGAAGAAAGAAATGAAAACAATCACGTGGAAGACGTTCACAACCCATTAACACCAGGGTCACTGAGGCTGCCGTGGAGGATGAAGGTTGGGGCACTTGCTACCCAATAATTGTAGCTTTTAATGTTGCACCTCTGCGGGCTCATAAGGAATTCAAGCAATTGGGGTCTGTTTGTACGACAGTCTGAGGAGTGATCTGCAGAAATGAGCTGTACTTGCGAGGACTCGATCGTTCCAGGAAACAAAACCTTAATTCCAGTCCTAGGTTTACGCCTGTTTAAAGCTTGGCATGGAAACCCAGAGGTAGCAAGCCCTCTGGGAAAGGAAATTATATTTAAACGTCTCCTCTAGGGTCTGGGAGAAGAAAGTAGCTCACATAACCTGCAGAAGCAGTTGGCATTGAGTCAGAAGAGGAACAGCCAAAGCAGCTGGTGATTGCACTGACTCCCCTATGGAGCTCTTGCCCATGCAGGTTGAAGGAGACTTGAAGATTTGGAGCTCTCTGGAAGTGCAGAAAAATCCGTCTGTGGTGTAGAGCTGTCAGTGAGACATGTATTTCAATGCAGCTGACTTTCTGGTCCTTATCCATTCACTGCACAATAAAATCTCTCCAAGAACAGTTCTGAGGTGGTCATGTCTGCCTCTGAATGTCTTATAAAGGTTGAAATGACTGTCATAAAACAGAGAGGTGACTCCATGGTGAACCTGTGGGTTCCTAAGCTGGTGTTCTGCACACCAGCCCACACTGCCTCTCTCATCACCTCCTCAGCTGTTCCCACTCCACAAGGACAGGCAGTCCGAGGGCAAAATGTTGAGCTTAAAAAAAAGAAGTGACGGCTGCCAGACCCCACAGAGATCTGTTCAGTGTTATTTATTAGAAGAGTGGAATGACATGGAACGTGTTTAATTCGGTTTTAGTTTGTTATGTGTATGGTTTTCTCATTACAGCAGGAACAGGGACACTGAAGGTACAGGGATGCTAACTGCCTCATTTGGGTAGCATTATTAATAGGAGAGCAAAAATAAATTGGTTTTGTTGGTGGTGATGATGAGGTTTTGTCCAAGAGGTCAACTGGCCAGATCTCTGGGTGATTCCTGACTGTGGAAGCCATTCAGATTATTTGCTGTAATCCAGTATAGAAGGTTAAAGGCAATTTCTGCCATCTGCCAGGTAACCATGTCTTCCTTGTGTTGTGTACCATTAGCTCAGTTGAGGACTTTCTCTTGCATGTCAGTTCTTTATCTGTTGGTCTGGATCCCTCTGGAGATATCTGAATCCTGGGTCTTTTGTGCAGTCATCTGAACTCTTTCCTGGTTTTGTTAAGCTTTTTTCCTGCAGGGTGGGCAACACTGAGGATCTAAAGCTTGTAATCCAGCCTTCATAGTCATTGTGATTTGTTGTTTAATTTCCATAGAAAGAACCCTGTCTTTGACATCTCCTCCTGCCCTCTTCCCCCACTCTTTTCCTATTCACCCTGCTGTGTTGGTGGGAGAAAAGAAGGTAGGAAGATGCTGGGTGGATAGATACTGCATCCCTGAGTTCTGACCACAGCTACCTGAGGGGTGGAAGTGAAAATCCTTAGATCCTTGGTACTTAGAGAATATGGTTTAGTCTTTAAATAGAATACAAAACTTGAACCAAGGCATAACAGGGGTTTCTAGCACACAACTGGATTGCCCGCTGATCCCCGGGAGGTGAGAGAAAGCAACACTGCTTCATGTTGTGGCTGCACTCACCACTTTTGAAGTCTTCAAAATCCCATAAGGCAGCCAGGTGTGTAACCCTTGTTGTCGTGTTGCTCTTCCACAGAGGAAGGCTGAATGAGTTACTGCAGAGTGAGGGGAGGGGGTCAGTATGCAGGGAGTCCCCACCATGAGAGGAGAGTAGAGCAGAGCCTGCTTCTAACAAAAGAGTCCTTAGGCCACTTGGGGTGGGAAACTACTTTGTATTCAGACACCAGTGTGAAGGTGCCTACATTTCAGTGGATGCACGTGCACTGAGGATCTAATCATGCAGCACAATCAGTGGGGATCTAGTTAATATAGTCAAGGAGCCCAGTAACTGACACAGCTCACCAGCCAGTAGGTGTCTTCTTCAGGGTGAACTGGAGCACTCTCAGGACTCCACTACCTTCATTGACAAGGTCTGTGTTTCACAGGAGCTGAGACACATGGAGACATCTAAATGGAAGTCTTTTACTCTGGAGATTAATCCCTTCCCCCATGCCCAGCAGCCTACCTGGCAATGGAGCAGCAGACTGCATGTAAAGATATGTGGACTGGTTTTGGATCCAGCAGCATCTGCAGTGGCAGTGTCTGCTTGGAAACCTCTTGCACCAGTCTACCAATGGCCCAGACACATTTCTCAATGAAACTCTCAAAAGCAATCTTAAATCCATAATCTGAAGCCTTGCAGATTCTTCACACATACTTGCATTCGGCAGGTGTCTCAGTATCCTGGATGTGGTATCCTGGATAATTGTGGGGGTGGGGAGTGTTTCAAAGACCGTGTTCCATTGTTTTGTGCTAGAGCATTTGCACATTCCCAGCTACATAAAGGTGGGTGGAGAGCGGCTGCACAACATGCCTCATCCTCACCCCGCTTGCATCCAGATCTGCACTTTGGAGAACTTTTTAAAGGGCATCAAAACTCTAGACTGAGCTAAGTGACCTATGCAGGGTTTTGGAACACCCTGGCTTCTGTCATCAGCTGCATGTGCTTTCCATGTGATTAAGCCCCTTAGGGCTAGCAGGAGTTCAGGGACACAAGTTTTACCAGCCACCTCCCAAAAGCTGGGCCATGCTCTGAATACTTTGTGAAACCAGAGCAAGAAAAACAGATTCTCCAAACCCTTTAGGTTTCTGAAATTAAATTGCAGGAGCCATGGGATTCTAGCTCCCTGTTTCTGCCCCTGTCATACCCATGGTGGGTTTTGCAGACTCAGCCTTATCCTGCCTGTGGCAGAAATACCTTGTTTCTTCTTTGGGTGCTTCATTTATTTGGTTTCAACATTGTTCTGCAATGTGCCCATTGCAACATTGCATGTACAAAAAGAGCAACCATGTAATAGCTCATAAAGGGAGGAAATTTAGAATGTCAGTGATATTATGGAAAAACTCATCATGTCTTCTCCTGCCCTTCCCCATTAATCTTCTCTCTCATTCCTTAACTCCCTGAGTAACTACTGAGTCAGAGTCACAGAAAGATTTACATTAGAAGGGACCTGGGGAGTTCATCAAGTTCAACTTCCTACTCAAAGCAGTGCTAACTCCAACACAAGAGCAAGTTGTTCAGACAAATACTTAACATCCTCAGACAGTAGCAAGAACAGGGCTGCTTCACAAGGGAAGGCAAGCCAGCAGCTGAGGGTGACTGCAGCATGGGCAGGGGCAGTGTCTTCAGCCAGGGCGCAGTCCCAGGTCCTCACCAGCACCCAAATTGGGTGAGCAGAGCAGGGGTGCTGTTACTAACAGGTCCCATTGACAGTCCGCTGCCCAGCACACAAAGGCAAGGTAACAAGTCAGGTCCCGGGTCAAACCAGGAAATCCAAACAACAGCACCAGAGCCTTTGGGAACCAGATGGACACAGGCACACCTATGCTGTAGCTTAGGCCAGGACTGAAGGTGCAGCTCTGAGCTGGGAGTTCCTGGAGCTATCAACAAAAGGTGCAGCTTGGAGGGTATTGGTAGAGCTATATGGAGCAATTACAGCTGCCTGGTGCACTCAGGGCTCTGAAAAAGTATCCTCAAAGACAGGAGATCCTACCCTCCATGGCTCCCTATTCTGATGCTGCACCAGTCTTAAGGGTAAATATTTTTTCCTTATAGAACTTTTCCCTTAAAATTGCCTAAAAGATTCAGTGCTCTGCCTTCAGTCCCTGGGAGCATAAATCAGACAGCTATCAGCTTGAACTTTTCGATGGCTCCAAAATATCATTTTATCTTAAAGACAGAGCTAGTGTTTTCCTTTCATGTTGCTCTTTATGTGAACCTCTATAAATAGGCAAAGGCGAATAGGAGGGTAAAGGAGTTTTATTTCTTTGTTATTTAGTATAAAGAAGTTGATTCCCAGGAATGATTAAAAGGGAACTGAGGTTAAATTTGATCTATAAGAGTAACAGTAGATTTTTCATTCCCTCTTTGAAAATGTACATATAAAACTATATCCTGTTCTCATCACCAGAAGTCTAGTAAATCTGAAGGCTACATTCTCAGAAAGCTACCTAGATGGGTTGTCAGCTCAGTCGGCTCAGTCAGCCGTCAGAAACTCATCCAAAGATCAAGTTCATTGGTTAAATGAAGAAATAGGGCCATTTCAGAAGTGATCTACATTCTGGTCAGGCTTGAAGGCTCAAGAAAACGGGATGAGGTTTCATATACAAAATGCAGTAATTCAGGTTTTGTTCCTATAGATCCTTTTGTGAATAGGGGAAAGAGAATAGGGTAATTTTTAGCTCCTCAGCAGCAGGGTGACTAATACAGCAAAGGGGGCTCAAACTACGCCATAGCATGTTGAGGAGCTCTGAATTTGTACAGACCTTCCAAGGGAACAGGAATGCAAGACCGGTGAGCTGTTTAAAGCAATATAATGGGTAAGACTTAGTTCTGCAAAGAAAGATTAAGGGAAAAAATCTGCCCAGGAAATGGAGAAAAAGGGAGGAGAATAGCAAAACTACTTCATTTTGAGAGAGAAAGGTGATGATGTCGTATTCAAAGATGCCAAGAGACTAGAAGGAATTTTGCAGGCATACATGTGGAAATTTATCTTGGAAGTTGTGAGAAGCACATCAGATCTGCAGGGGCATACAGGAAAAAAATAGAAATGGTTAAAGTACGGATCAAAGACTAAAAAATATATGGGGAATAGACAGCTGGTAAGTATTGTGGCTTACATCATCAAGGATCAAAGATATGTGGCAGGGGGCTGGGATGAACCAGTACCTAACTTGTAGCAAGTTGCACTTTTGGAGTCTGTGGTTGTGGGCTCCTATGGAACCTGGGACTGTTCACACACTCAAAATTACACACATGGTGCTGCAGATTGCTGAACTGGCCTCACTTACAGCAGCAAAGATAGGCATGTGTAGAAGTCATTTTAAGATTAGAGCATTAAGGAGCAGAGGGCGTAAAATAAGCAGAGTTAGTGAACCTCTTTTTGGTTTCAGTATTAGAAAAGAGGTGAAGAAGACAAGACAGGCTATATCTCAGTGCAATAACAGGGTTAGTAAAGAGATTATAAAAAGAAACATGGAAAAGATAAAATACAGAATTAAAAAAGTGGAACTGAACCATAACACGAGCTCTGGTCATTCTATGAGACCTGTATAGTTTCTGTGGAAAGCTGTTAGAGTTGCACTCTCTTGGCTTCTGTATTCTGTGCTTGAGGAAGGGATATGTTTATGACATACCTGTGGCATTCAAATTTTGTGAATTCTCCACATCAGGATGACAGAATAATTCCCCTGATGATATCCAGGACCTTATTGAAAAGGCATCTTTCTGAGACAAATGAAAATATTTTTTCTTGACTAGGAGGCTAAAGCTCTAAAACACCACAAACAACTTATCAATACCTTGATCCTTGTAACTTGCCAAGAGCACCTTCATCCTTTCCTTGAACATCTTCAGTGTCCTTCAGCCCCCTGTGCATCCTAGTGGCTCTCCACTGGACTTGCTCTGATTTGTTGACTTCTCTCTTGTGTAGGGATGCCCAAAACTGGACACCAGATGTTCTTTAAACCTCATATTTTTCACACCCTCTTTTCAATCTGTGTATGATTCCAGGTGTTTTGCTACTAATCCATGACTGTACAATACAGTTAAACTGACTGAAGTTTCCCGCCAAGGCACAACCCAAAGACAAGGTGAGATCAGTAAACCCAGTTTTAATTTGATTGATTACAATGGTCATTGAGTAATATTTTCAAAGCCTGCAAGTCTCATTTTCAGAAAGGAACCCACCTCTCTGTGTCTAATATCCTCTGCTCCCAGTGCATCAAGGGGTCCTGAATACTAGTGCCATTTTTCACATTGGAATCTGGGAGCTGTTGAAGAGCTTGCTATGAGTAACTAGAACATCAGTGCCCTCTCTCCAAATATCATGCAGGTTTGCAAGTTTCTGTGCTTCAAGACTGCCTCCTTCCTTGCTTTGAAATGATAATTTTTGATACTTACTCTGATATAAAAGTAGCAAATCTGAGCACAATATAAATGCTTTGTATTTGAGGCTGCAGCCACCTTGTTATTTCTCCGTCAGAAACTGCAATGTAAGGTATTTGTTGTGATGGCTTTTAACATATGGAAGATCAAGATCAGATTCCTAAAATATTCTGAAAACCAGTTATGGCTTTAACAGTGACTGCAGTTAAATATAAAACCTAAGTAATTTGTTCTATTAAAAAGTCAGAGTCTTATTTTTATCAAGTGATGTTATGAGGGCATGTTCTAAATCAGCCAAAAGCTCTTGTAGCTATAAGAGCTTCACTACTGCAATTTTTAACAGCCCAATTAAGTTGTTGTGCCTTCTTTGTGCATTTTCTTAGCACAGAATTCTTCCTCTGACACTGACAAGATCAGGTAGACTCTAGAAGATTAAACATTTGAAGAAGACACAGGCAAGGAAAATGCAAGAGCTAGATAATACTACTGAGTTTGTTTTTCCCCTGCAAAGATGAGCCTCATTTGGACAGGCTCAGGTTGTGATGGGTGCATAGGACTGAGAAATAAAACCACACGTTTCATGCATTCATATAGAGCGCTTCCTCTTGACATCCCTCTCCATAATATCATGCACTTCTCCATATGCATGGGCCAGTTTAAGATTACGCTGCTAATGATGATATGCAACTATTTCAAGCATCCTTTAACCAGAATGTGTTTTCTATGCAGGATTAAAGAATAGTTTGTCTGATGCACACTAGACAGGCGGTATGGAGCAGGGTCAAGGCAAACACGTAGCAGAGCTCTGAAATTTCCTATTTGATCAAGTAAGTAGTGAGCATATGTTCGCAGCTGGAACGTGTGCTCAGCTTACTTTAGTGAAGTTTCAGCACTGACCTTTTGCTGCATTCCTCTAGCAGCAGTAAAATGGTTCTGCTTAAGTAAACTGACATATACCACGTGCAACCCAGCTGTCTTCTCCAGCCCACCATTTCTCCTACTGTTACAAAAAGCCTGAAGGCATGGGAATGCTGTAATGTAATGTGTAATAACCTATCATGAAAATAATGTTATGAAAAACAACTGTGCTCATGGCACAATAAAATCCACCTTGAGAAACTGGATTAGGAACTGGCCACAGGAGTGCATGTTAATGGGTCCTGGATTGCTGTACTTTATTACTGTCTGGTTGACACAAACACAAGAGGTTAAAGCCTCTTACACCATCTTCTGCTGAATCCTGTTGCTGTCTCTAGCTTGACCCATCCTTACCTCTCTTTGGTTGCTTTGTGTTTGCCACCTTTGTTCTTGTTCTGCTTTGTTTTTCTAAGTGTCTGGCAGGTCTGGCCTGTGTATTACTCCACGGAAAAAATTAATATGGTTTATGTAGCAAGCAGGTGATCTGGCAAGCAGTTATTATTGGGCAGAATGCTTCTTTACAGAGATACTTGTGATAGCTGCGTGTGAGCAGACCGCAGGGAAACAGATTGTGCCCCTACACTGTGGCATTGCACTGCGTGCAGACCAAGGCTTTCTAAGATGGCTTGCGATTCCAAGTTACTCCTATTTATGAGATGCATTAAACTTCAGATATGTGGGCTTGGTATTCAGAAAGCACTGAATATCCCCCATTTGAGAGCCAACCTGCTTAAGCTGCCTTATTTTTGATACTCAAAAATGAAGACATCGCTTGGTGTTTGGATAGACAAAAGAGAGCTTTCCTTTATTTGCATGGCCTGAGCTTCCCAAAAGTTGCAACCGAGTGTATCTTTGCCCATAAAAAAGCAGAAAATACACAAATGACATGGATCCAGCATGTATTGTACACAGCCTGCACTGCCACATTCTTGATGCCTTTTTGATGGGGCAAAGCTGAAAACCCTGGTGAATGGGAAGAGCAGTCAGGAAAGATCCAAAGGCTCTTTTTTTTTAAATCCTCTTGGAGGAATTAGGGTGCTATCTCCACTGCCCTGCTCAAATAAATACCTCAGCCTTGATCGAGTTTTCTTCCCACTGCCATGACATCAGCTGAAAGATTATCACCTACTGCTGCTTGTTGCTGCTGTCTTTCACTCAAACAGAGGTGGGTCAGTTTATACAGGGCAACTGAGGAGCTCTTCTGACCCACCTTATTCTGCTTATAGAGACTTGGGGAGCATTTTGGGGAGCATTTCACCCAGTGGAGGTGGCAAATTTCAGCAGAGAGGAAGACAGCCAGGGTGACCAGCTGGAGGCAGTTACCCTCTCCGCAGATGGAGCTGCGACTGGAGAACAAGGAGGATTCAGAGCTCCCCCAGTTTTCCAGCCTCCCTAGGTAAAGCTCCCTTCCCACTCCCAATGTGTTCGCTCCCACGCACACACTCAGCACTGTAGCACTTTGCTTGCCACCAGCTGAATCCAGAGCCCCCTCAGGCTCCCAGACAGCAGCAGAGAAGCATTAGTCACCCAGGAACGACAGCAGCCAGCAGACTGTGAAAGAACCATCTACTGTTGCCATAAGGGAATACTAAAGGGTGTCTGCAAAGGCCACAGGATTCAGGCCCTTCTCTCAGGTCTAAATTTGTAGCCCCAAACCCTTTTTTGAGGTTAGGCACCAAAGAGGAAGGAAGGTCAGCCTGCTCTTTTCTGCCATGGCAGGGATGTCCTACATTTGCATATATTTGCCAGTATGTAAGACTATATCAATCTCTTTGAAGCAGGAAACTCAGTTTACAGGCCCAGTTTAGCCTGAAGGTGTTCAAATCCAGCTCTCCCCTGAGAATGGCTTGACCATCAAAGGAAAAGAGCATGTTAAGAAACCAGGCTTGGCTGGAATAAGGGATGAATGAGAAGAAACCACCACTCAGACACATCCCAGAAGCTAGGGAACACGTGGATGGGGCTTGTGTCCTCACTGCATGGCAGGTGTGTTACTAGTGTATCTGAAAGCCTTGTGTGAAGCTTAGTCCATACACCCAAAAAGACACCCAGCCTTGGTTGGAAGCACTAATAAATGCTGAGGATAGAAGTAGAGTTAGAAACAACAGCCTTGACTGTTAACTCAGCCATGAAAATGACTCCCTGTTGTCATTAAAACCTTATTAAAGAGGTGCTTAAATATGGGCATAACTTTAAGTCTGGGTACACTGGGTGCAGTTAGACAAATACTTGTTTTCTGAATTAAGGCCCTACACATTTCTGCAGAGTTGTAGTCATAAGTAAATCGTTTCTCCCCCTTGACTTTGCATTTTGTATATACACTGGGTCTGATTTATTCTAGCTGTGAGACAGATGAGCTTTAAGTTCTCCAACAGCACAAAAAGAAGTCAGGGCTTTTGGGAGTCAGAGGATTCCAGAGTTCTGGGGGCTGCCGAATCTAGCCCAAGTCCAGCCAAGACTGCTGCAGCACCATACCTCCAGGTCCCCCCCCCCCCAGTAGCAAGGCTGAGCACGTATTCCCAGTAGCCACACAGGTACACAATACATGCATACATATCTATGTGTCTGGTCCTACAGATCAACACAGGCAGACAACACAGCACTCAACCAAACACAAGCAACACAGATGGCCTCATCCTGTTACCTTCTCTGACTGATCAGGATGAAAGCCCATTAGCGGAAAATACACGTGTGTGTATGCATGTATGTGTACATATACATACATACATACATACACACACACACACTATCCCTCCAGTAGCTGATGTGTTTTTAGACAGTCTGTCCAGTAATTTCCCCCAATCTTTGATCTCCCCTGCTGCTGGCACCCGGACATGCATGCCCCTGAGTCCTGCAAACCTTGTTGCTGGTACTCAGACCTCCTTGCCTACCTACACAGACACACACATGCCCTACAGATCTCCCCCATAGCTGGACAGAGATGTTGAGTCTCTCCAGTATCTGGCCCCTGGATCCCTGGCCTCCCCATCACTGCAGACATACATAAACAGGTCTCTCCACTAGCCTTCCCAACAGCTGACCCCCCAACACCACAGTCCCTCCAGTAGCCAGCTTTCAGACCCTCTAGTTGTTTATGGCCACTCCAATACCTGGCTGCCAAGTCTCTTATCCTACTTGTAGGTAGTCCACCATGATATTCATTAGCAATTACACACACACACTCTGACACCCACACCCACACAACAGGCACGCTTTCCAGTCTCCCCAGTTGTTTTCCCCGGCATGCCCTACTGAGTCCCACACCCCCGTAGGCAGTAACCTCCCTCAGTCTATAAAGTGATGGGAGAGCCTCACCAGCTGACTCACCTGGTGGGTCTCACACCCAGACAGTCGGGCTGATCATCCTCATCAACAAATACTTACTGTAAAATAAATCCGGGGAGAGGAAAAACTAGAAAATGTTGTTGTCCGCTTTCAGCAAATTTCCCACTGGAAGTAAAAGTAAGATATACTGTTGTCTAAAGTGTGGTGTACAAAGATAATGAATCAACATGACTGAAAGCCCTGTCCTTTAAACTCTTTATATATGAATAACCTTAATGAGCTCTGCACATCCCAAAGATTTTTAAAAAATTAACACGATCCCTTTAATTGCAATATAGGCGTGAGATCATGCTATCATAGAAATGTTGATTGGAAGGGACCTCTGGAAGTCATCTAGTCTAACCTCCCACTTGAAGTGGGACTCTTGCCAACTCTAGAAAAGATCAAGCCGTGGCTGACCTTCATGTCTTATTTCCAGCCGTAGAGAGATATCCATCTAACTTAACATATGATGATTACTATATGGCTAAGAATAATTCTCTGACTAGGGTGATCTTTTGAATATACTGGATGGTATCTGTTTCAATTTATTGCAAAGACCTTTTGCAATGTATTTTTCTCTTTCTGTCTGTCTGTCTGTCTTTCTTTCTGTTTATATTTTTTTAACTGCAAGTTAAATGTTCAGAGCTTTCCCTTTTTCTGCAAGAGACCAGATCTTGTGAAAACCTAAGCACGTGAATAGTGTTACCAATGTGAATGAAACACCTAAGGGTCTATTAATTTTTTTCCTTTTTCATGAGATTTACACTAATTACACTGATACACTGCTATAAGGGTATATGTTTGAATGGTGAGGAGCTATATATATTATTACTGGAAAACCATCTGCCCACTGGTGATTTAAGTACATTAGGATACTTATCCAGCACTCTTGTACTGTATGTCTTAATTTTGCAAGGGTGAGTTTCATAACCCATGGTTTTCAAATGAAGTAGTTGAAAGGGGATATCTTGGCTGAAGATGCCATGAGGCATTGGTGACACCGAGGAAGTGAGTCTTGTTCTTCTGATTCCCAGTCTGGATTTTGAGCCTTTAGGTCTGGCTGCTAGACAATCTTTTGTTTAAAAGAGTTGCAAACATTTGATGTCTTGTGTATTTTGCACACATTCATCTTATTTAACCATTACATACTGCTAGATATATGCTAGGAAGTGAAATCTTGAGCCCACTGCAGCCAATAACAATTCCCACAAAGTTCAGTAGGGCCAATATTTAACATTACTTTGTCATAAACCCCCCTGAATTTGGCTTAGGCCTGCAACAGAGTGGAGGAGACTGTCTGTAAAGTCAGCCTGTATCATGGTGATATTCATCATATGAAGGTTTTAGCTTTAGTTTTTCAAATTCTGTAGTTTCAGTGTAAACAGCTGTGATGGGGCTCTTTACAGAGCAAAGAAATTTAAATGGATGGACAGAGATTTTCTAGGAAATGTCTGCAAAGATTCATCTCTGGTTTCATCACTTGATCACATTAAGTAAAAATTACTTGAGAGCATTGTCTTAGCGTTGGTGTGAGTCATGCTGTTGAACATAGTATTTTATTTTTATCTGCATTATTCAGTTGATCAGCAGAGAATTTTCTTGTCTTCACTATGTTTTTCTATTTTTTTGAGGGGGCCTGTTAAACTCCCCTAGGTAGTATTTTACATATGTGAGAGTTAAGATAGGCTCATGAATTCAGATAGGCTCATGAACTGAACTGTAGTTTATCTGATAGCTCAGAGATAAGAGTCATGGCAGAAGAACTGAGCCATTCCAGTTCAAATCCTGCTGTATTCAGGGGGAGAGAGTGTGGCTACTTACGTATATTGGTGTGGCTGGAAGACCCTTGTAATGGTCTTTTTTCTGGTATGGGACTGCAATTATAAGTATTTAGCTTCAATTGACCTGTATGTGCTGGTATTTTCTTCTGAAGCCTTATCAGAGTTTGGGCATGTGACTTACCCCACTGCAGACCATGATGGTTGGAACACCAATGTTTGCGGGTGCTTTCAGCTGCAGAGGCATATAAGGCCAAGGTTGTGAGGAAAGTCTGGCCAGACAGAAATCCATTTAAGAGATCAAATCTCCTAGGATTTGATCTGGAGATCTCCAGTGGTCTTGAGTCAGTGACTTTTCACTAGTTCCAGTAACGTTTGAGTTAGGACTTGAGTGTCCTAGAATATGCAATGGACTCTGGTCTCACAGAAATTTGTGTTCTGCAAATAGTGAGTGAAACATTTAAAACAACCAAACAACAAACACAAAAGCAACAAGCAAGTTTCCTTCCTGCTGAGGGTGCCTGTGGTGGGGTAGATGTGAACCTAAGGCTGGAGAGAAAGATATAGGAACAAGGAGCGGCCTCTGTGTTTCACAGGGAGGAAGGTTGCTCCCATCTCTGCATGACAGAACATCCCGTCCACAGTCCAGGTGATTTTTAATGCCTAGGTGATTTTAAATTATTTTAACTTTTCTATAGCCTGACAACATTCCCAGTCAGTAAAGTTTTCCTGATCAAATATATTTAATCTCTTTGCAGTTTATCCTACCATTATCTGGCCCACAGTATGTATCTTCAACGCTAACAACAACAAACACTTAAAACCTGTCTTTTGTGTGACTGCCAACCAAATATTGTTCAATCACTTGAGTCTTTCAGTTTCTATATAGGCTTAGTAGAATAAATTGTTTGATGCAATGACAGGAGTTTTAAAAGGACTAGATAATTTGAAACATAGGGAGCTTGACTTTGCTGGGTGTGGGTATTACAGGGTGAGGCAGCTGATTCCCGCTAAGGCTACAGTAATCAGAGCATAAAGCTTTGCCTTCTGTACTGCTGTGGTCACTTGTGTGCCGCGTGCCATGTGTTGAACATTGAGAGTTTTTACGCTACTCGTGTTGAGTGCTACGTCCATTGCTTAGCTTTACCCACACATTGTCATCTCTGTTGGGACTCACGGTAACTGCCAGCTACCAAGTGATTCAGAAATACAAGTAGGAAGTGTTATGGGGAAACTTTACCTTCCTTGAGGACTCCAGAGTGCATCCATTATTAAAGGCAGAATTGAAGAAGCAAGGGCTCAATCTGCACTGCAAATTCCATCTACTGAAACAGCAGAAACTGGCACTAATAAAAGCATCTGCACCAAGATCTACACAATATTCCTCCTGGTTAGGCAGCATTTCCCTGAATTTTGAAGGTTTAGAAATCGAGTGAACCTCAGAAAGATGCAGCAATTGCCAACAACATATTTTTATCTGCACTTCATGTTTCTTAACAGGAAGCCTCCATAAATACAGCCGAGCGGGACTAGCTATCAACAGAAGAGTGGAGTGTACCATTTCACATGTAGTAACATCAGCTTGCAAGACTTGCCCGTAATTTATGGACTGCTTGAAAGAAAGAACCACTTCCATGGGCAGGGAGAATTGCCTGAAATGGCTAAAAACATATCCAAGATAACAACTGGTGGTCAGGCAGCAGTTTCCAAACAGCTACTCAACAGAAGCACTCGCATCCTCTTGTGTAGCTGGTCAAGCTTGAGGCCAAGCTGCTGTCACTGACCCACTGCAATTTCCACCTTATATTGGTGAGCGAGGAAAAATTCATTTCTGAAAAAAAGGAGGCTTGGCTGGCTTGTGCTGGTAGGATTTCCGCTGCAGAAATAGGCATGCAGAAGACTGATAACACAGATGCTGCACACATGAGGAGTGGCGGAAGGAAACAGGCCCCTGTTTGTGGAGTGGTGCTATTTCTGCTAGGATTTAAGTGTTCTTTGGAACAAAGTTGAAACAGTCACTATAAATGAATTGCATGAGTGAGTACAGAGCATTTTGGAGGATTATAATTTATGCCGGGCAGGATCTGTTATGGTTCAGTTTAAGGCACTTAAAATAAGACTTTTGGGAGACAACCAAACCAGCTTCGGCTCTGGTAACTTCCCAGTTCAAGACTCTCCTAAATTTATATGTACAGGGTCCATTCCTGCAAGGCAACAAGGGCCTTGAACCCCTGTTGAAACTACTAGGTCTCAAAGATGCTCTGATGATATTTGGCACTGTTATGAATGAACCAAAGCCCATTAGGAAAAAGCTGACAATGTCATGTAGCATATGGCTCCCTATATCCCCTGTTCAAACTTGAATTAATTCAACTAAAAGACTTCTTCCCCCAAGGTTTTGTCTTTCACAGAAAGTGTGTCTTGAAGTTTTTCTCCATAGTATCCTCCTTTGTGCAGATTTAAAACTGATCAACATATTAAGCCAACTGGGAACAGACCGTATCTCTCTGGACCCAGGTGCTTCCCAAAGATGGAACAGAAGGAGGAAGAAATCAATCTGTTCCAGCTGAGCAATCAGAAAAGCAGACATGGAGCCCTGTCTTGCCATCTCCCAGGCAGCTTAAGAGTACTATCTAGCACAAAGGCATAGCTGTATCCTCCTGTCCTTTTGTAAATTGCACAGTGGATACCTCTCCATTCTCAGAGAAATTTTTGTACATTATGATATTGATTTCTAAGTTTTTAGAAATATTGCTTCTCTAATTCTTACATATTTTTCTTTGCTCAGTTTTATCCCTGTTAGTTAAGTTAAAACCCTTCTTGGAACATGCAGTACAAACCCGCCTCCTCTTTAATCTTTGCACCCTTTAAATATTTACAGATGGTTTTCATATTCCCCTTCAGTTGTCATTTAGCCAGTGTTACTCTGTATCTCTTCAAACTTAGCACCCTTGGAAGGGCACACAAGGCCAAATTCTGCTCTCAGTTACATCTGTGTAATTTTGGAGTAAGTCAGTGAACTTTAGTAGACTTTGAATTTACACCAGCAAAACACAGAGCAAAAGGTGACTTCTAAATAAAGGTGACTGCTAAATAAAAACTAGGAAGACAATCGAAACTAACATCACATCCTGTGGGCCCTGGACTACACAAGGTTGGTGGCTTTTCTATGGCAGTATCTTTTGCTGTATGCCTGGTAACTGGAGCAAAGATTTAGGAGACATTGTGAACTGTAACAGCCATTTGAAAAATGCCAGTATCTACCATAGCTCTTCTGAGAAGTGCAGATATAGCACATCATTACTTGCCAGTCCATCTTGAGTTCTTTTACGATTTAGCACTGTTAGATTTTGGGTTTTTTTCTATGTTAAATAGAATATTTGATATTAGATACTTCATATTTATACACCTGTGTTACAAACATGACACAAGAACCTTGTTTTATTCTGTGACTTTTTCTTCCCTATGGGTACTAATAAATATCCCCACTAGAGAAAATTTCTCTGCCTTTTCTCAGCCCTGCATAGGGCTCATTGAAAGCACCATTCCATGTCAGTTCTGAAAGCAGAGAAACTGGTCAGTGAGACAAGAACTATGCATCCTGCACTTAAGTCCACGGTGCATTTTCCCATGAAAGAAAATACTTCATGTGGGAAGAAAGTGCCCAGAGGAAGCTTTGCTTACCAAAACTCCCTCATCTTCTCCAAGCTGCTCTTGCCACCCGACTCTTTGTACTATCTTCTACCACATCTACAGTCTCTTCTGTGGCCTGCTCAGTCCGTTCTGCGACTTTCTACTAGACATATAGCGAATGTTTCATGGTCTGCAAAATCACATTTGTTACCTCCCAACCATATCCCTCGGCCTTGTCTAAATTGTGTTGCTGTTCCAGCTGACTTCCTTGTACGTTCGCTCTTCCTTCCGCCACAGCCACGTTAGAGGTTGTTAACGTGGTCAGTGTTTTTCTGGCTGAAAGGCATTATTAAATTTAGCAAAGAAGAGCTGACCAGTCACTGACAAGAAGTTTCTCTGGGCTGTTTTATGGTGCATTCTTCCACTTGATTTATTTTCCTTATGCTTTGCCCCCTAACACACTTAACCAGATAGGATTAGTGGGCACCCTTCATTTCTCATCCACTCAGCCCAGCTATTTGAGGTATGATGCCTGTTGCTGTATGAACTGCCGTCACCCAGGGGCATACTGATGACACTTTTCCATCCTTCCCCTGGGCCTAATGACAGACACCGCCTCCCAAGACACTGGTAGAGCTTCTCTCCTCCTGCACAGACAGCAGCCACCTTCCTTGTGCTTATTCAATGGGACACAGGCAATGGACTAAACATCTTTTTCCTTACCCAGGGTACACTGACATATCTGTCTGAGCTGATGGGTGGGTCACTCCTGCTGTACACAGTATCCTCTATAACAATACTGTTGGTAGGTCCTCCTAAGCAATAAACTGGACATGACACTTTGTCCATATAAAATGTCCTGGGGCAGCTTATATAACAAGGCAGAACATGCGAGACCTCACATCTCACATTGACTAGTCTCAATGGCTTTTCTCTTTTGGAGCCTTTATTATAAAGGATGAAGACTGTTTTTCTCACTTTGCAAGTTTTTCTGACAGATGTGGGAATGGAAATAAAGAATTATGAACCACCTTCTCTATTCCCATAATCTGCCCTCATCTCCAAGAAATAATCTTAAAAAGAGTTTTGCAGGCTTCTTATGGCTTTCTCTATCGCCTAAAATCATCAGGACAGCCTGGATCATGTGCAAAGAAAGAAGTAGCACATTCCAAATGGGAATTAAGATGCAATTTATATGCCTACTTCAGACACTGTAAGCCCACCACCTATGCTTAGCTGGTACCCACCTATCGAATACAGTATGGGAATGAAACTTTTCTCAGGAATTTAAATGCTCTAAGTATTCATAAATTCATCTCAATTTCAAGAATAACAAGCACATCAGCAACTGGCCATGTCCGAGCTCATTCAGAATATCAGTTAGGTTGTCTTCACTCTGCATTCTCTCTGTGACTCAGTCTGGTAGATGTGCCGACTCTGTGACGTGCATCCTGGCAAACACTGCCATCATATGAAGGTCCCCACTTATATTAAGCCCACCCATTTGAGCACTTGCTCAGCATGTCCAACTCCACAGTTCAATTTGCCTTTTTATCATCTGAGAGGACTTAAAGCCACACTTGCTATCAAGCTACAGACTTTCCCGATCAAGGGGTATTACTCTATTCTGCCTGTCAGAGCTGCCAGCTGCCTGCTTTGCCAGTTAGCACAAGGGGCAGCACAGCTTGACAGATGAACTGGTCCCGTCTGCTGACCATGCTACCTATGACTGCTAGACTTCTTTGCCTTCTGGGTTTAGTCCAGTTTTCCAAAGTAATTTTGCTAACAAATAGCTTAAGCTCTTCTAAGGACTCCTTCATGTACACCTCCACCCTATTGCTGGAGGTAGTCTCTTCTTTCTCTCAAACATAACGAGATTTACCAGGGTCCTCAGCTCACCACTACCTTGCTTCTGATGACTGATCCTTGTCATGTGTATTAGCTTTGTTCCACTTGCTTCTGCACTTTGGGGTAAGATTAAAACTTAGTGTTTAAACATTATTATAGCATACAGTCAAGCCCTTGAACTTAGACAACCAGAAATAAGGCTGGTTGTACTTGTGTATAATAACATATACTTTTAATTCTGTGGTCCCACAGTACCACAGTTCTGTGGTTGCTACTGACTTCTACCACATCCAGTATACAGTATGAAGTAATACAGTTATTTTTATGCAGCACTGATGGTCTGTCCTGACACCTCAACGAGGCAACGACACACGAAGAGGACAGGCATCTCTTTACATTTCTGACCTGGTGTGAATACCAGGGAAGAGCACCGTATTTTTGGACATAGTACAGGCAAGAAATAAGAGTAAACGTGGCATGCAAGACTAATGCTTAAAATACTATGCAAGCATAAATTAAAATTTCTTCTAATGAGGGGAAAACGAGGTACAGGTCAAACGAATTGATCAAATTCCATCTCGCAAAAATAACAGAACTGGGTGAGTACTCATAGTCTTAGTCACAATGTCCTCCTTTAAATTATATCCTCTGTCCATAATCACCTTCTGTGGCTTCACTCATCACTCATACAATGGGAAAAGTTATAAAATAACATCTTTCAGCTGTGCTTCATTAACTTAGATTCTGCTACGCAGAGTGAACTACTGTAGAGGGAAAGACCTCAACTGTGATTCTTACCTCTCTGGACGGTGACCTCTCACAACAGTGAAATTTCTGGAATTACAACAAGGCCAATGGCATCCTGGGGTGCATCAAGAAGAGTGTGGCCAGCAGGTCGAGGGAGGTCATCCTCCTCTGCCCTGGTGAGGCCGCATCTGGAGTACTGTGTCCAGTTCTGGGCTCCCCGGTTCAAGAAGGACAGGGAACTGCTGGAGAGGGTCCAGCAAAGGACTACAAAGATGATTAGGGGACTGGAGCATCTTTCTTATGAGGTAAGGCTGAGGGACTTGGGGCTTTTCAGTCTGGAAAAAAGAAGACTCAGGGGGGATCTTATCAATACTTATACATACTTAAGGAGAGGGTGCCAGGTAGATGAGAAGAGTCTTTTTTCAGTGGTGCCCAGTGATAGGACAGGAGGTAACAGGCACAAACTTGAACATAGGAAGTTCCATCTAAACTTCTTTACTTTGAGGGTGGCAGAGCTCTGGAACAGGCTGCCCAGAGAGGCTGTGGAGTCTCCCACACTGGAGACATTCAAAACCCGCCTAAATGCCATCCCGTGCAACCTGCTGTAGGTGACCCTGCTGTGGCAGGGGGCTTGGACTAGATGATCTCCAGAGGTCCCTTCCAACCTTGACCATTCTGTGAAAAGCAGTCTGGTCAGGATGAGGTCTGTAAATCCGTTTCTCAACTGTTTGTATTCTCCTCCTCCTGTTTGTCATCTGTCACATGGACACAGATCATACAGCTGAAGACAATAGGCTGAAGGTCAGCTAGCTATGGCCTTGACAAATTAAGTCTCTCAACTTTTCTTTTTTTCTTGTAATAACCTCAATTCAGATTCTGTAAAGGGCACCTGCAGTTTATACTGGTCACCACAGGCAAGTTAAAAAAAGCTAAACAGTGACATTCGCTCCTTATTTCTCCTAGTGGCAATAACAATTTATTCAATACAAGCTACACATACAATTTTACGCAACATTTTCAAGGCATTAAATACTGTCATCCTTCCAAGGAATGCTGCACTGTATATACAAATAGAAAAGCTCATGCCTATTGAGTAATTTTCCTCTTAATTTCAAATAGCTTCTCATGACCCAAACAGGATTTCTCACGTGGCTTTACTCCATAAATTACAGTCTATGCTACCATTCTGTACGCTTGCCAGGTACAAATCAAACAGAAAGTACAGCTGAGGTCATCCCATCTCTATACTCTGTTTTTCTACAAAGACAGCTAAAAATCTGCTGTTAGCACTGCTTCCTTGGGAATAGATATGAAAAACAGGAGTAATAGATGTATCCAGAGTCCTTTACAGAACAATTCAGTTTGGCAGGCCAATTCAGCATTTACGAGGGGCAGGCTTAGGTACAATTTTAAGCAGAACTAATAGTTTTCCTGTACCATTCCTACCACTTTGATTTTCCAAAACCTCATCACTAGAGCTTACTTGTTCTTTTTAGTATCAAAGACCAATGGTTATTATGCTGAAATATTTCGTATGCAATCCACTGAAGACTGAAAACACAGAGATTCAAAAAATGAAAGGCAAAAAGCCTAATTATTGTCTTAGAAATTACTGGCAGTTTTACACAAGTGGTACTAAATTAAATGGTGTCTTTGTCTTTTGGCAAAATAACAGGAGAATTTGGGCATTATTTTTATTAACAAAGAGTCTAGAAGTATAAGCCAGATGATTTGCTCAAGCATTTTTGGTGTTTCACAGGCTACTGTGATGTACATGCCCTGAATAAAGAAAAAAAATAGAACAAAATAAAAGTACCAAGTATGTAAGACAGACCTCTTTTACAACACAGATAAGTCTTAAGACTTATAAAAAGGAATACTTCTGCTACCACACCTTTCACAAACAGAATAGTGGTTAGAGCACTTGCTTTTCTGGGACCAGAGTTTGATTTCAGCATACGGCCAGCAATGTAAAATGAGCTCTAACAAGATTAATCCAGCTCCTTCTAGATGAATTTACATCCTTCTTTTCTAGAACACCAAATTAGGTCACATTACTTGCATGATTCTTCTTTAGAAGCTGCTGGCAGAGGAAAAGAAAGCATTTGACAGTTCAGCAATAGATGTTTGCTGGGTCACTTACGTGGCTTCTGTACAGCACGCAGGACTCGATAAAAATACTAGGCTAAGAGTTCGTTAATTACACAGTGACTTTATAAAAATAATGAACTGATTAATATTCCTTTGATACTCTGCGAGAATTTTAAATTATGCAGATTTGCAATCTTAACATTTACCAAACTAAATGATAATATTTTTTTAAAAAAACCCACTGAAAAATAGAAAATAATTTGATTTTCAGTTGTCTTCCAGGATCTTCAGTTTTCAAGTGCAGAATTTCAGCAACACATAGGAGGAGATTCCAGATTCAGAGCCAGCTCTGCCAAGATCCCCGAGCTTCCTAAAGAACAGAACTGTGGACTTTAAAAAGCCACCTGGGACCTTCACCACCCTAGCTGCTTTGCTGTGAGACTGACTCAGCCCTGAGAATCCCAGTTTCAGACAGGACTTTCCCTGTGACCACTCTCTGCACTGAAGGATTGCTCCCAGACTCCAGGGTCTGCAGCTGAGTTTAAAAAGCTTGACTGTCCAAGACGGGGGAAAAGCAGTTCCCAACCTCCCCCCTACCCCCCATCATGGGGAGGCAGGGGTGTGGGGGCTTTTTTTTTTGTTTTTTTACTGGATTTAAGTTTATACCAAGAAAATTCACAGCTGCAGCCTGAACTGTCTCCCCAGCATTTCCAATTAGATTGTATAGTCCTAAACCATTAATAATTAATAAGCAGCAAAATATACCTGTACAACAGAGTCCAGAACACTATAGTATTCCTATTAAGTTGTTCATGTGACAGACTTGTCAATGTGAAATCTTGAAATAAAGCAAAAAGTTCACATATTAAAAAAAAAAGATTAAATCAAAAAGTAAGAAAGGAAAAAATAATTAACACTTCCATGATTTAGAAAGTGCAGAAGGTTAAATGCTGGTTTCATGTCTTTCATTTTGTAACAGTAAAATGGTCAAGTGACGGAGAAATACATTCAATATTGTGGTCACTGTGACACTAGAAAGACAACCATGACAAATTACGTCAGTTATTCTAAGGAGACACCTGACATTGTTGGTATTTTTTTGAAACGTCACTGAGTAAATTCAAAAAATGCTTTTAAAACTCAAAAACCTGAAGGCCACCCAGAAGATCCTATGCCTACCATAGGCTCTTATTCCTATTACTTAAGTATGAAATCACTTATATTTCTGTAGATCACATATAGTAAGTTCTACTGAATGTCTTTCAGATAGAGGTGAGGAATTCAACAATAATGCTCTGCTGAAACAGAAAGCCAGAGGCAAAAATCAACTGCTAACACCTAAGTGAAGACAGCTTTTATCTTTTATTATGATGACATGATTCTTTAATTTGCAACAAGTATCACTCCAGGGTCATCATCCCTCAGAAAGGAGACATTCCAGCCCAGAATCTCTATAATCTCATCCTTTGTCAACAGCATACATCTCACTGATGCACAACATTCACTGCTTAGAGGTCAAAGTCAATGTAGAGGACACTCTGAAGATTTGCGGAAGCATATTACTTAGTTGGTAAAACATTTCTTCAGAAATTGTCTGGAAAAAAGAAATTAAAACAAATTCACCAGTGAGCTACGGGTTTCTTCTGTAGTTTGGAACTCTCTCAACTTTGTTTCCTGACAATTAAGAGAATTGCTGTTTTCAGAAGACCACAAAGATTGTTTTCAAACCATGGGTTATAATTCTATATCTAACTCAATCAAAAGAAGAAGATTGACGTAAAAATACTGTTTGTGTTACATATCTGTTTCCAGTACGTTTCTTGTTCCAGTAATTGATTATTTCTGCCTTACACAAGCAGGACAGTGCTGTTTCTACAGGACTCCTGGTCTCTGAATTCCAGAATTAGACTGAACTTCAGTACTTGGTTTATTTTTGTCCTCCTCCTTGCTCAGCAGTTTACTATTTTGTCAAGAAATACATGTTATTTCTTTCCTAACATAACTCTGATTTTTATATTACTTCCAGTACCACGTTTTAGAACAAATAAAACTTAGTGCTGGCTACCTCTGGAAAACTTTCTGTTTCTCAAGATCAGCTAGAACTCCAAATTAAATAATTTCAGAACCTTAATTTCAAGTAACTTCAAATACCTAGAGTCATTAATGAGTTTGGGGGAGCATGACTGAACTCAGTGCATTGCAACTTTCCAAGTTGTTAGACAATAGAACTAATAAATGCCTAAACATATTGCAAGGTTAACCCATCTCTTCAGAGTAGATAATAGCAAAAAAGTATCTTTTTCAAAGGTGCTGTATTCACCGTTTGTAAAGGTGATCTTCCCAGTTTGAAATTTTAGCATCCTCAGAAGCTACTACAGGATATCTAAAAATATAAACACCTCTTATTCCTGTTGTATAGGCAAGGGACCAAAACCACAGTGATTAATTGAAGCTCACACAAAAAGAGCAGGGCACAGCAAAGAAATCAAAATTTAGATCTACTGACATTTAATTTCTTGTTCCAGCAGTCTTCTAGGTTGGGTATGAACTTGATTTAACTTACCTGTGGTACCAAGAATTGTACAGTTCGAGAAATTCCTCCATCCCATGAGGCCATTTCCATCATGAAACCTAAAAAAAAAAAAAGCATTCATATTGTATGCCCTACCTATGCAGTCTTCTCCGTCAATTACACCGTTATCAAGCACTGGGGGAGTTTTCACATACAATTAGGATTTTAACTGCCCTAACTAGGGATGTCATTAATTGCACTTAAATCAGACTTGGTCAATCTCCTGACTGAAATTTGCTTTAACTGGAAAACCTAATGAGTTATGGAGAAAGTCAATATACCCTTGAAGAGCAGAATAACCAGGTCTACTGTACCGCACAGTGCTAGCCAGCAGAAGTGAGAGGTTTCTCCAAATATGACGGCTATGAGTTCTTTCAATGGCTTGCTTTCGTTGAGAAATAGCTCTTTACTTTAGCTCTCGTGTGATTACACCCATGTGAATGAGTACAAGCCTCTTGCCAAAAGTACACTGACAGTCTGGCAGCAACAGAAACTACCTGGACTTACTTGTATGGAAAAAGCTCAGCACTCATTTATTGCTCAAGTTACGACACAGCATTTTTATGCTAGCATTTCCTTACTATAACAAATGAACTACAAGGCCGACAGGAATACACTTATGGCAAATAAAGATACTCAGAAAAATACTTGTTTAATGAAAGCAGCTATGTGGATGATACTCCATTGTGAATTACTAAAGGTCACGATAGAATCATAGAATGGTTTAGGTTGGAAGGGACCTTGAAGATCATCGAGTTCCAACCCCCCTGCCACAGGCAGGGATACCTCTCACTAGACCAGGTTGCCCAAGGCCATGTCCAGCCTGGCCTTGAACACCTCCAGGGATGGGGCTTCAACAACCTCTCTGGGCAACCTGTTCCAGTGCCTCACCACCCTTAAAGTGAAAAACTTCTTCCTAATGTTTAATCTAAACCTGCCCTCTTCCAGCTTAAAGCCGTTCCCCCTCGTCCTATCACTACATGCCCGTGTAAAAAGTCCTTCCCCAGCTCTCCTGTAGGCCCCCTTTAGGTACTGGAAGGCCGCAATAAGATCTCCCCGGAGCCTTCTCTTCTCCAGGCTGAACAGCCCCAACTCTCTCAGCCTCTCCTCATAGGAGAGGTGCTCCAGCCCTCTGATCATCCTCGTGGCTCTCCTCTGGACGCGCTCCAGCAGGTCCATGTCCTTCTTATGTTGGGGACTCCACAGCTGGATGCAGTACTCCAGGTGGGGTCTCACGAGAGCGGAGTAGAGGGGCAGAATCACCTCCCTTGACCTGCTGGCCACACTTCTTTTGATGCAGCCCAGGATACGGTTGGCCTTCTGGGCTGCGATCGCACACTGCTTGCTCATGTCGAGCTTCTCGTCAATCATCACCCCCAGGTCCTTCTCCACAGGGCTGCTCTCTAGCCATTCTCCGCCGAGCCTGTATTTGTGCTTGGGATTGCCCCGACCCAGATGTAGGACCTTGCACTTGGCCTTGTTGAACTGCATGAGGTTGGCTTGGGCCCACCTCTCCAGCCTGTCCAGGTCCCTCTGGATGGCACCCCTCCCCTCCAGCGTGTCTGCCTCGCCAAACAGCTTGGTATCATCAGCAAACTTGCTGAGGGTGCACTCTACCCTACTGTCCATGTCGCTAACAAAGATGTTGAACAGTACGGGTCCCAGTACCGACCCCTGAGGAACGCCACTCGTCACTGCTTTCCACTTGGACACCGAGCCGTTGACCGCAACCCTTTGAGTGCGACCATCCAGCCAGTTCTTTATCCACCGAGTGGTCCATTTATCGAATCCATGTCTCTTCATAGGAAGAGGTTCCTTGAGTAGGTTGTAGAAAGAACATTAACACTACTAATGCTTTACTTACTCAAAATGACTGGTTCAAGTATTTAAGTGCAGCACACAACAATGCAGTAAGTAGTAACACCACTTGGAAAGACAGAAAACTAAGTTGAGTCATGGGGACTTTCCAGCAAAGAGATGAATTAGCGTATAAACTTGCCTTGGAAAGATGTGGGGAGTCCTCATTGTTTGAGGCAATCAAAATACAAAAAGACACTGGAAATTACACTGTAGAGAACCACCAGCTTTTGCCCTCCTTCAGAGATCGCTCAAAGTAGCAGTAAGGAGTTTTTCTTCTACCGTCTATGTTTAAGTTGTAAAGATGCTTTTGAAACATTTTTAGTCTCCATTCTAAGAGGCTGAGACTATTTCCTGGTAGGACAGTTACTAATTTTAAAGAGAAAATCTAAGTGTATATTTTAACAAACAATAAATTATTGAAAAACACCTTTTTTGGGGAAAATATACAGCCTGAGCTAAGGCTGGGTGTCACCAGATGCAACACAAACAGCTGAAGCATTCACTAACATACCTTTGATGCACTTGAACACAAGCTCTGCCCTCTTCAAGCACCATGGAATGGTCATTTCCTAAAAAATAATAAATGAAAAGTCTCAATGCCCAATGGATCTAACCAACAAAAGTAGCAGGGAAGTTATTAAGAATAATACATTTTTGCCATAGAACCACATTTCCCATCAGGTATTCAAGCACCATTACAAGCCATGAAGAGGGATTCCGTTTTCCAGAGTATTCTAGCCAGGTGGTACATACCTTACAGGTGACCATAAAACCACTGCCACTGCTTATTGGTAGGAGAGCCCAGTGTCAGAACAGTCTACACACTTTTAAGCTGAGATCTTGAATAAAAATATTGTTGACAACACTATTAATGTCACTGGAAACGGGTCTATTTAATTCCCCTGTGGAGCTTCAGAAAAACGTATAACATCCAATGGGTAACTGTCATATTCATGCTTCAGCTAGCCAAAGACAGACTCCTGACCACATCTTAACAGCAGCAACTGATGATTCCTAGCTGTTCTTGATAATTCTAGTTAAGGTTTATCGGTATACCCACCACCTTCAGTAAAAAACTCCTCTCTCATACTGAAACTGCAAGAAGCCCTTCTCCCCTAAAGATGCATTTATGTTAAGAGTTAAACAAACAAAATCCATCTTCATCTGACAGAGGAGTTTCAGACATAAACAGACAGCAAATTCTTACCTAAATACCAAGACAGGATATGAAAACCACATTGGTTTAAGATATCTTATGATATGGCTACAAGCACTGGTCTAAATAATTTAAGTAACAGTTTAAATGTGTCAATACATTAAACATTCTTTGGCTGTACACTACAAAGTGAGTTATATCAAGATGAATATTCCTAGTCAGAGACAGAATGACTGTCACTGTAAACACTTCTCAGAAAGAAAATAATACCTATTTGTACTCTTCAACATCAAAATGAGCACTTTCTAGTCCAAATACAGACGTGGAAACAAATTTATCATTCTATGTACCTTTTCAAATTTACACTTTACATAATTTTGTATTCAGTAAAGCCAGCCTTTATGTGGCAATGCTAAATACTGTGCAATCTGTCACTTCCAAAGAGCTTAATTTCAGGATTAAAAAAAGTTATTTGAGAAGCAAGGTTATCTAAGAATGCCAACTGATAACACTGAAACAGTATACTGAACATAGCTGCATTAAACAACTGCTGAAAGCCAAAGTTCCTACTGAGGCTGGAGTATCTCCTGCCATGCCCAGAATACGTAATACATTAAAAACACCGTAAGCTAGAAATGACTTTCAGAAAACTTTCTTTCATGATGTAAAACACTGCATCAATAGATGCTGCTTTTAGAGTATACAACACATTAATCAGACAGAACAATGCTGGACAACGGGGTGTGGGTCTTTTTTTTCCACTTCTAAGCTTTCTGGAAGAAATATTTGGTCTTTGTTATAATTTATTTGCCTATGTGTCCTTTCTGTCCTAAGTAATGTATGCGTTTATAGTTTTGATAACTGTTGTGGCTTAGGTAAAAAACAAGTGTCTAAAAACAAACGTCCTGTTGCTCTGAAGGCAACTCAGGAGTGCCTTGCGTAATCAATAAAGGGAACTAAACGTTAAAAGGACTGATTGAAACAGCAGGATATGACACTATTCCTTGGACTATTTCAGAGGAACATAGATGTTAAATCTTGTGGGCACTCAGGGAAATAACAGGTTGAATCCAGAATGTCACTGCGTGCAAGCCACAAGAACTGAAAATGACGCAGTAGTGATTAAATTCTAATCCATGTTTAAAAACGTTGTCATGATTTTTCTCATGATTTTTCTCTATACACAAACTAAGTAACAGTTGAGGAAATGATGAAGGATTGGCTAAGTACCAATTCAAAATAGAGTGCCAGAGAGAGGGAAAAAAGCAAACACACCCTCTCCTATAGTGAATTTTGGTTAATAGCATTCAAGCGAGTAAAAAAACACCTGGGACTTTTGGTTTTGTTCACTAGCAGAGACTACACCTCATTCCTTTTTAGGATTCAATGATTTGTTCTCAAGTTGAGACAAATTTTTTGTCAAATTTTATTTAAAAAAAAAAAAAAAGGCTAACTTCACTGATTAGAAAGATATGCTGGCAAGGCTTTTTATTCCAGCAAAACTGTGACAGACTCACTACATGGGGCTGCCGCTTTTATAAAGCTCAGGGCTTATGCCTTTGCAGAACCATGTCACAACCAGGTAATGAAAACACTAAAGTCCATGAATGTCTTGTGGAACAAAGATTTCAAACCAAAATGCAATGGTTAATGTTACTAAGTTAAGAGTTAGCATTTACTCAAAATATATCTATGCAAATCCTAAACATAGCATGAGCAGCTATACATTTAAAAGGCAGAAACTCAGATAAGAAATATTTGAGATAAATATACCCATCAATAGTCTCTTTATATACACAAACATTTGTTACACAGCTTATACTCCATTCATTTCTACTATTTTTCAAAACGTTTGTCTTAACTTATGGTAATAGAGAGAGCTGCCCGAGATCCCTGAAGAGTCACATTTTTCTCAGTGTTGCTGTGTGTACAGCAGCAATGGCTCCTATGTCGAAATTACCAAGGAAGTCTGCCAGCTCTAGGATTTTTAGCAATGCCATCCTATTAAAGTCATTTCAATCCCCAGTTTAAGTATCAGTTTATATTAGATTCAGAACAGCGATCACACAGTAACACTTCAGTTGTCCTGAATTTGAACTTGTCTGCTTTTGCCTTTCTCAAGTATTAAACCCAGTTTCTTTCCTTGGTTTAACTTAACGAGCAGAACAGAAAAATATGTTTTTGTTGTTCTTGTCACAAGAAAAACTAAGGAAAACAGAATTCCTAATTTGCTTTTTCATAGAAAAAAATAATTAGTTTTATATGAAAGTCCAACAACAATGAAATGTAATGGCTTCATTGAGATTGGTAGACTCATTACTTCTGTGAGGTTATATACACCACTATTCCACCCATAAAAGAAAATCTTTGGGAAAAACACAGAGAAAACTCATGATGAATGCCTGTGACAGTGTAGCATGCAAACATCTCTGCAGCTGTGCTCCTGGTTAACCACTTTACAAAAATGTTTTTACGTAGGTGGTAAATGCAGATTCAAAACGGGGGCTGCTGAAGGCACTGAGTTCAGGTTAACTGGCAGAAATCTGTTATTGAGCAGTTTTCCCTCAACAGCAAGTTACATATTTGTGTGTTTCAAATGAGGTCAGCCAGCTGCAAAGCACTGTAATAAGCAACACTCTGAATGCAGTTCACACAGTGCAGTTTTGGCTAAACATACACTTATCATACAGGTCACTTTCTGCTTACTCTACAAAAATTAATATATTAAATAAATTGTTGTACCGGAACCCTTTAAGAATCCAGCGCTAGACAAGAAGATAGTTCTTCAGTTTCACACATCCAAGCAACAACACACTCTCAAAGCACGTTGAACACTTGGTCTTGTGCTTTATTTGTATTTTCAATTACAGATATGCAAATGAAAGCTAAAACTAGCAAGATTTAAGTTTTTCTAACTAGCAACAATTAAAAATGGGGATCTGGTATTACTATCGCATCAGTGAATATGAAGGTATAGTTTCTAAGGAAGAACTGTTGCCAGAAGACTTCCAACCATGTAGTTCCATCTTTCATTAATACTTATGCAACTGTGCAATGAGCTGGATCAAGGAAGTAAAGTGTCCAAAATGAGGGGTGGGAATAAAAAGCTTAAAGGGACTCAGCTGGCTGCAACATTTTTAACTAGTTCAGTTCCTTCGTTTGGGTCACCATATAGATATGAGTGCCTGTACTCATGGGATAAACCATCCCATTTGGCTTAAACCAGCATGAAACATACCCTTTGCAAAAATCACTTTTGTTCCATCCTAGAAGATAAGAGCAAAACAAATCTTTACATTTACTTACTTCTGACATATCATGTACCAATAGGAGAGGAATACTAATGGTAGTAATGTCGTGTGTGCAGCAAACTTTGAGAATGTTTCTGAGTCCCATGATTGCAGGATCCCGAGCAGTTATGTTACCAGATCTCACATTATCATCCACACAGAGGTGAAAAGCAACATGAATTTCAGAAAGATTTGAATGGCGTGTGATGTAGAATTCTCCTACAGAATAATATAAACCAAGAAGGCAAGATATCATGGTAGTGATCTGTACTGAAGCACAATTGTTATGCAATATAAGGATAGGGTCAGTTGACAAAAGGCAAATACAAATATACAACAGAGATCAAAACACATACATAACGAGATTAAAAGAAGTTAGAAACCAACCGATCTAAGATCTCTTGGAATACCATTGTTTTACATTCATGCTACACTCACTTCCCTGCTTTGATGGGTTTCACTGGCATCACGGACGCCTGGTGTAATAAGACATAACAGTGCCACTACAGGCGGATATGATCTATATATAGCACAAAACAGAAAAACAAACACAGAGGAGGTGTAATACTCAAAATATATAATGTAACTACTGAATTGCAGACAGATGTGGGAGGCGGAAATACCAAAAATGGATGGGTTAAAATAAAGGATGCAAAAAGTCTGTGGAAAAAGATAGTGGGTTACATAACAACTGAGATATGTACTGGAAGACAAATGTATCAGTGATCATTAGAATTTAAAATAATTCACAGTAATGGGAAGATTAGTTACAGAGTTGTTTCCAAAAAGTTACCAAGACATCTCGTTGGGGTTATTTTTGGACTTGGTATTCATTTATCAAAGGTAGAGAAAGGGTAACGGGCAGTGAAATACAGGTGTCTCCATCTTACCTTTCTGCTGGAGATAAAAAGTCCATACTAGAGTCAACAGAAAAGCAGGTATGCGATACTCCTACTGTTTCAGTCAACAGCTAAACATTTTTTCTTCAAACCTATTGTCACTGGTCATTTAAGTTATGATATTACCTTTGTACTGGGACAGCTGAAGAATGGGTACGTACTCCTTTCTCATGACTGCTAAGGAGTTAGTAATCCCCAGCAATGATCATCTAAGAGTAATAATACACAAGCCACTGCAGCAACATTCACGTGCATTTATCTGTTAAGGACCTGAGTTGATTTATAATCCATTTATACTAACAACATCTAAGACAATCATGAAAGCAATTTTAAGAAGCCCTCTTATTCAACCATGGGTTATATGGATTTTACTGCTCCCTCCTCCAACTGTATATTCATCTTCAAATTCCACAGAAGCTGTCCTTACTAAAATTCACAATACATACAGAAGATAATTCCTCTTTGAGAGGAATGGATTTGTACATTCTTAAAGTTAAAAAATACATTCTAAAATGCTTTACTGTATCACAACAGTGACATTACATAATTATTTAAAAAAAATAAAATTAGTTGCTAGTATTTAAGCTTCACCTTTTCCCAAGATGCCCAGAGATTTTTTTTTCACCCTCAAATTGTGAAAAGAAATTTTAGGCATAGAGAAGTTAAGTGATTTGCCCCAAGTCACATGATGCAATGGCAAAGCTGGGAATAGAAACCAGATGTCCTGACACCCAGTTCTCTGCCTTAGCCACAAGAACACCCTTCTCCTCTGATTGAGGTCAACTCTGGTTTAGTTTATAATTTATGTTCTGACCTTAGAGCTAAAAATGTGCATCTATATAACACAAATTGCTTTAAGAGGAGGGGGAAAATACAGTAAAACTCACCCGGCAAAATATTTGACTGGTTTCGTTCAATATTCTTTAATTTATCTTCATTTCCACTACTTTTGTTTTCTGTATATAAATACATAGCACAAACGTTAAACATATCATCTATTAATTATGCTTTAGCATGAAAGTTTGATGCACTAAGATGACATCCGGCTTGAATTTTTACCATGAAGTTACCATAAAGTCCCCCAAAAGCAGGTGGGTGGACAGGAAGTATTTTTGCTGTCTTCAACAGCCACTGAACTGAATCCTACCTTAAATCATTAGCTTTCTTATTTTATCATCTTATGATACCTCTTCATTTGGGCAAAAGAAAGCATAATATTCTCAAACATAATAATAAACTTTCCAAATTGCCCCCACAGCTACATAATACCTTGCAATTACTTTTTAAATAATGTAACTATTTAAAACAAATTTGTTTCTAGCATTACAAGAAAAATTTTAAAGAGATGTACATAAATCAGCAGTATAAAACCAGCTTTCAGTATTTTCCTCATGACTACAGCAATATGCAGGTTCCTAAGAAAACTTGTTTCTCTATGTACTCTTATGAATCTATTCATGATACTGACATTTTTAAACCACATAAGTAGTCCTCTGCAAGAAAAACAAAGTTTCATGATGTACAAGTACTGCCTTAATACCACATGGTCAGAAAATTTCACAGCCATTTGTAAATAAAACTGCAAAGTAAACCATTCACAAGGATTCTGTCAGCACTAAAAAGTATACGCATTTAGTCAATTTATTATTCAGTTTTTAGTGTTCACTTAAAGCTAAAATGTCATATCTTCTCTTCTGCAATTTTTAAAGCTTTTACATTTAAATAGAAATTAAAAAGTCAAGTAAGATAAAGCCTGTGCGGCTACAAGCAGTTTAAACCGCACAGGAAAGCACAATGGCCCTATACACTTATGATGCTGTTAAAGTGTCATCAGAACCTAAGGACTCATACTTTTTTTTTTTTTGTAAAGTATATCTGTTACGACAGCAAAGACATCATGTGAACATGCTGTCTGTGAGGAAAGAATTTCATGCAGACTTCTCAGAGTTTATTGATAAACAAGAACATTCCATTTTGTAGATCAGGTAACTGAAAAGTGAAATCAACTTTCCCATAACCATAAACATTCAGCTGACCACTATTCTATTTCAAGGAAAGTAATTTTGGTTGTCACTGACCATGATGTCTTTTCGACTTACTGCTACGCTGTGCTCTAGCCTTAAGTACAACCTTCTGGACAATTTCAAGCTGTTCTTGAATTCCAGGAAAATGGAAATCCGTGCATTCTTGGCAAACAGTTGCAAAATCTATGAAACAAAATAAGATTAAAATCCACATCAGAAGGCTGTGCTTAGTAACATTACATAATTCTGCTCTACTGTTCAAGCAAGGCCAGTTACAAAGGCACCCCCCCCCCCCATCCCAAACCAGTCAAAGCCCTGCTGGAGTCCACTTTAAATTCTAAAAAATTTATGGCAGAGACAAAACATTTTTTTAAATACATTAATTACTTGGGGAAAAGAAATCCTTGAGCGCTGTTGCTCTTCAAACAAAACCACCCACACCAAAAAAAAACCAAAATAACCGCAATAATATATGTGCATTAAATTTATTTGTGCTTTACAAATGTCTTATTACTAACAGTCCTTCAATTTGTGATACTTTATTTAAACATACTTCCAACAGCAGCAACTGCATTCCAATTTGCTTTGAAAAAATAAAAACTATTAACAAAATTCAGCAGCAGCGTATCTGGAAAGCTGGAATTACAGTTCCTTCCTTTCAGTTCTCAAAACACAGACCTGAAAGCTAAAGAACAGTGTCATCAGTTGACAAGAGCTGCAAGTTCCTCTTCCTGATAAGTATTACGTCAGACTTGGAAATATACTGATAATTAGGAACATAACATACTGCCTCTGCGACTGGTATTCTAAGCTCCTTATCCTAACGTCCAGCCATCTCTCCAAGCAAGTCAATGGGAGCCAAAACAAGCTATTAGCAAGCTGGACTATACTAAGCAATTGCTACTTACTTCCCATTTTGAGGTACCTGCTCTAATCCTCCTTAAAGTTCTTAATGTACTCTGATTGCCTATCTGCAGAGCACCGCATACTCCTGTGAACAGGCTGCAACAGGAACAGGCAGGGTAGAGAGAAAAACCTTAATGTATTTTGAAGTCTCGTCTCCATCATAAAATCTATTTTGAAAAGGCTTTATTAAATTCTGGTGTCCAAAACCAAGGTAGGAAGCAGCTTATGTTCCAAAAGATTGTGTCTTCTGTGTGTATCAAGATAAAATGTGGTCACAAGACATATTATTTGAAAACATACAAATGAAAAATCTCTTGTATTTAAATTAGAATTAACTTTTAGTTTGAGTGGCCATACCTACTCAAAACCTGAGTCATAGTAGCCCTAAAGTCCTAATATAAAAGACTTCAGCAAGGCAATGCGTAAAGTAAATAAAGAAACTATTCATCTATCTTAGATAACCGGTCTGAACGAGATGAGCGTGTTGAAAGTTCATACACAAGATTAACTTTCTGTTCAAGGCTGTTTTCTAGAGATGTATCCAAATCTGATTTCAAAGGTATTTTTTGCTAGTTACTGTCTACACATTGTAAGAAATACGGAAAACACTGCAGTCATGGTTTTCAAGTCTTGCAAATACCTCACACACATCCTGAATTTTGAGACAAATGGAACCATTTTTGGACAACAGATTTACCAAAGATGCAATGTCAAAATTTCCTCTAGACAAAACAGAGCTAACAAAATACACTAAACAAAGCACATTAAGCTTCCTCAGGATACAGCTAAACAAATAAGGTCAACCAAGTTGCAGGACTTCATGCACCTGGAGCCCCTCTCCATTTAGTACTTGCCAAGTGATTGGTGTTCTCAAAACAACGTAAGCATGCTGTTCATCCAAGCATTTTACATGAAGCTCATTTACTCCAAAGACCTTTGAAAATCTCAGAGGTTTGAGGAAGCTTCTAACCCATCACAAAATAAAGGCTATTAGGTTTGTATTTTTCCCCAGCTTTAAAACAATAGCAGAAAATTGTTTCTGCACTTTTGTAACTCAGAAATTTAGACTTCACAAGCCATCACCTCTCTACTTATAGCATCAATGTATTATTCAAAGGTTTTCTATATAGCAATTTCATGAACCTTTGAATCCCCTAGCATATTTGTTTCTTAAAGAACCTTTTAGGAAGGAGAATTGGTTCTGGCTAGTGCTCTTGCTCTTAAGCTGTTAGAGGCGTTTGTTGCAAAGTCTCCTCTCAAAAGGTGTTTAGTACTGCATTCTGCCAGAAGCTACCAACACACCACAGAATGGATTTAAAGAAGTATGCCCAAACCTCAGTTGCCATCTATAGTGGTTTGGGGTCTCAGTACAACCATTCATTCACTGATGGTTTAAAGTAATACATCTGACTAGGTCAGAGGAGCTGAGATATGAGACATTCATTTCTGCAACATTTTTAAAAAGAATGGTGCTGCAGGCAGCTGTGGAATGCGCCCACAGTTAAGTTCACCAAAGTCCCTTCAGAACTCAAAGAAATCAAAATTTATTGAGGATCATATTTTACAGATTGTGATACAGTCCATTATTTTTTTCCTCTACTGTGGCTACAAGATCTAATTGGTGGCTAGAAGATGCAATTTTGCGTTTAACAGTATTACTTAAATGTTCATCTTCTCTTATCACCTAAGATTTAATATAAAACCAAATCTTCTCTATTTGTTATTAGTTTAAATGTTTAAGCAGTAAAAAATAAGTAACTGAAAATGACTACAAGTATGAAGTAATACTCTTGGAACAAAGCAACTTTGAAACCATCAACAGCACAAATCTAACTGCAATTTTTACTGGTACACTTCCCTTTCCTTCTTGCTACAAACCTGATTTCACACTGTTTTCAGGCAATATCAACCATCAAAGTCTATTTTTTTATGGCACACTGGAATAATGACGAGTAATAGTGGCTCCAGCCAAAAAGATGTTTCAAGTATAAATATTTTGGTATTAAACTTCAAGAGGAAGGTGGGAAAGTCAATTGTGTGGTTCAGAGAAAGCCTCAGTGACCAAAACTGGAACAGGAACGAACACATTTCATTGTTTAACCTTGATACAAAACACCTTCATCATAGTGTCCGGTTACTCAAAAGACATGCACTTGAAACGGCTACTAACCAAGCTTTCCAGGAACAGGCAAGTAATATTTCTATTGTTCACTTTTAATGGAATTCATGGTGCTGCAGATATCTAAAACACATGGTATTTTTATACATTTACTTATCAATTTAAAATCTTAGCGTTTTTAATTTTCATCTTTGCAAATAGATTTCAGTATGCTAACCTGACATTAGAGTTACAAGCCCCTATAATAAGGTAGCCTAAGGTAGCAAAATCAACACTTAAATGTTCACTTTAACGTGTTCCTTACGCAAACACAAAACCTAGGAAAGAGATGAGAGATAACAGCATATCAGAGCACAACTCTGTTCCCCCATCCTTATCCATATCTCTTTCACATTTGTTAGCCTTTTGCAATACCATGTTCAAAACATTAGTGTCTCCAGTAAATTTTAATTTCACAGGGAACATTTTTTGTGAGAGAAGACAGTAAGTTTTTAAGTGACATTCGTTTTCAGTGACACAACTCACCCCATTAAGAGGACTTACCTCTTTTGATGCCACTATATGAACTAATACGGTTATCCACCAATAAAACCAGGCCACAGAGAGAAGTTGAATAGAGAGACATTGCAGTTTGAAGTCTGTGAAGTTTTACTCCACTTCGATGATTGCGCTTATGTTTACAGAAATCCAGCATATCGGCTCTCAGTAATCTCAAGTTATGCATGGTCTTCAACTGAGCTCCTGTATGGAATATAAAGGATTTTGATACATACAGTAAAAGAGGAAACTCAAGGTTGTTATTGAAATGCAAGTGATCAAAGTGCTCCCCTAAGTTTTGTGAAAAATATCTCAGGGAAATATAATCAATAATATTCAAAGAATGTTTTTAAACGTATCTCCAGTTTTACATACATATCAGCAGTTTAAAAAAGAAGAGTAAAAATGCAATATTTTCACAGACTGTCACAAAGCAATGGTTATACCTGAAATGAGCCTTGTTCCCTACTATGAAGCTATGGATGAAATACTGATGCAGTCAAAACAGGCAGTGTAAGAAGCCTCTATTGCATAAACAAGAAGTAAAAATTTTAAGCATTTCTTTTTCTGTTAATTTATCGTGGGAATCTAATTTAATACCCACATTTTCTTACCAAACATAAGAAAAGTTAAAATATAATTTTTAACTGCTATGTGTTTTGATGTTAGTGTGCTTTTCTACACTAGTCACCTTGCTAGAGTGGATAAAAACTTCTAAAATGTTTTCCATTAAGTATATTCCAGGTAGCTAGATACTATTTGACACAGTTTATAGCATACTGTACTTCAACTACAAACTGTATATATTACATACATTGATAGTTAAATACTGTAAATAATACATGGCTTAGATACATTATTTATTAGCATCTGTTATTATGTTTGCGTTTGGTGTCAGTTTACTTTACTTACCCAAGTGAATAGTAAAACTTTCTTCTAACAGCCTTTGCTCTTCATAAATTCTTCCATTTCCTTCTACAGATTCTCTCAGTTGACTGGGTTGAATATTAATTTCATCACTAAAATAATGAGAAACATACTGGAAGGTTTATCCTAATTTTTGTTCAAGACCAGCAATATTTTGTGAAAGCTATCCAAAGTTTTCTCAGCTAGTCTGTGGAAACAAGAGACTAAGCTTATTTGAATGAACTCCACTCATCTGAAGTTCTGCCTTTCTGGCATGCACTCCAGGCGCATACCAGCAGGAAGAGTAGACTCCACTGTTAGATTTACATTACCTAGCTCATTCGTAAAGCATTCTGAGATTGAAAAATAAAATTAAGTCACAATACCTAGTTATAACATAATAAGAACATAGGAATAACAGGAAAAAAAAAAAAGAATTCTTCTCAGCCTATTTGTAATAGCCAAAACCTTATTTATGAAGTTACTAGATAAAACATTTCTTCCCCCCCCCCCAAAATGAGAGGTTAAAAAAACCACCACAATGCTCCACAGTGTTCAAACTAGCAGGAAAGATTTCAGATATCAGGTTGTTTTTTTTTTTTTCCCCTAAATTCAACTGTCTGGTAGTAAGTGATAGATTAGTACTCTTTCTGCTACATGAAAGAATATGAACACCTCTCCAATTTGTTTCTGCATTAATGAAAAGTTTCTCTTTACTTTCAAAGTGCCTAATCTTCAAAGGTGTTTCATAAAGGATTGTTTTATAAACTTGCAAGCAATTCGACTAATTGTAAATACCTAGTGGTGAGATAGAACTGAGATATATCATTAATAAATATACACACACACATATATAAGCAACTAGATGCATAAAGGTATATATGTGTGTGTATATGCATATATCTTGTATGTCTATACTTGTGTGTAACACACACACATATTTCTCTCCCTCTAAGCTTCCAGTTGCCCTACTATAGATTTCCTGTGCATTATTTTCAAATGCATTATGGACCTACAGTTTTCAGGACTCAACACAAGCAGAGAGATCACGCTTTCTACTAGTGTACATGAGTGCAATGATTCAAATACTATCACTTCACATCTGCTATAAACACCCAAGATTATGAAGCCAAAGCATCCTCACTCTCTCTCAGAGGTACTTGCCTCTGGTCCTCTAGCAGTCCATTTCTCCCAGCTTTCAGCTCTAAGCAACTTCACCTTGGTCTTATTTTACAGCAGTAGAAGGCCAGAACATGGCAAGAGGTTCACAGTGATAAGTATGAATAGTCTTTGTAATTTCACTATCTTTAAAGCCTCATGGAAATAATCAACAAAACTAACACGAAAATTCTGTGGAAAAATATTTTGGGAATGGGCTTAGATCTTGAGCAGACTGTCACTACTGCAGTGATGTTTTACCTGGTCACTAGTTTAGAAAAAGGCCAGCTTGCTTGTGAGTTATACAGTCCTAGGACACTCTCGGACTAACCTGAGAACTGTAAAAGACTTCCAAAACAAAGTCACAGACAACAACATCCTGAGGAAAGCAGTGAGAAATCTAAACACACAGCATCACCTTCCAATATATTTTCCCTCCTCTCTCTCTTCCTACGTGTTCCATACACTCAGCTTCCTTATCCCAAAAGGAAACACTTAACAGAAAGTGAGGAAGTATTTCACGCAGTATGATCTATGCCTGTCTTATTACTGGCATCCCCTTTGTTCAAAGGTGTGGTGTTTCCCATAAATTCCTTACTGCATCCACCTAAATCTACTCAGACAGGCTCTTCTACTAAAGTGAGGCATGGGAAAGCATCAGGTTTTACTCCTTCTATTTTCCTATTAGTAGCAAAGGTCATGGTTACTAATGATAAAGAACAAGGATCTCCCCAAGCTACAAATTCTGATTTCCCTGCTATTTCTTCAGTCACATTCAACTCTCATTACAAGTGTTCACACTAAAAAAATTCCATTTTTTTTAGCTGTCCAGTGATGTACATGTAAAACGGAAAAAAAAGAAAAAAAGGCTCATTAATTCAAACCGTGATACTGTTACCATTTATTAAGCTACAATTATTCTGCAGAACACCTTTAAGTGGTAACAGAAAGCCTTGTAAAATAGTGTGTTCAAGATAGACCTTGTTAAAGATAGACATTGTAAATAAAGGTAAAAAAGGAGGAAAGTCCATTCCGCTCAAGTTGTAGTTTAGTGCGTTTCAACACATTCTAGTACAGAAAGGTTACAACATTACACAATGAAGAAACTCCTAAAAATATAAATATTTAATTATGATGGTTTATTTGCCTTTGATTTGCTTTCATTATCCTATTTAAATGGCTAACCTGAAATAAAGATTATATAAAAGCAAGTCCTTTGAACTATTACAGATGGAAGTAGGCATCACAGAGGAATTAAATACCTGATTGAGCTGTTGTTGGGATTCTTTAGGTCCTGATGAAGCTTTATCACCCATTCCTGATATTCCTGCTTCTGGATTGCAGTAGACTGTTTTAATTCATTGGTCCATTTGTTCTCCAAATCCTAGTAAGACGACAGTAATAACTTGGTTTGGGTTTTCTTTTTAAGATAGTTATTTGCATGACACATTCTAGTTCACTGAACTTAGTTTACCTGCTGAGATTCAAAATGCTGAGCTGCTAATGAATTTACATCTTGGTCTGTTAGCGATTTCCCTAGCTCCTGCATCACCTTATCCATTTCTGCTCCTTGTCTGAAAGAGAAGCAAACAGATTTACAACAAGCAACACTTACCAAAAAATGGCAGAATGCCCATTGTTGTTGATATACAACCGATCATTGTATAGGTAAGTGTCAGTCAGTTGGTCAATACTCATCACAAGCAGAGATACAACTGCACACATAGCTGAAAGATACGTCATGCGGTACTTTGTCTGTCTGCTCATTTTGGAATTTATACTTAAAGTCTGCCCTCACAGATATTCAGAAGAAGGTACAACAGTACCTCCAGATACTCTAATGTAGCAGTTCGCTATCCTTATCATTAGAAGAGTTTTTGGAATGGACCTGCTGAGTCCCTTGCTTTCCTGCCGCCCCAACCACAGTTGATGCAGGCAGGTAAACACCAAGAAGTAGGCTAAACACACCTATTTTTAATAGTTAGATGAGCTTCCAGCTCAAACTACATTCAACAAGGGGACCTGGAGTTAAAGGGCAGATCATCCAAAACCTTGTCCCTCCCTTAGTCTTAACCCCTGCCCTAGCACAGACTTAGCAATGAATATCCACAAAACAAAATTGAGTTGAGGGTTAGGGATTCCAAGTCAGCTCCCGTGCAAACAGAACACCACCTACGCTCATCTGGGACAGTCTCAGCTGCCACTGACATATGGAGTTTCTTGATTATGACAAATAGATACAGTAAATTCCACTGGAGTCAATACGCACTAGAGCTCTACAACACTACTGCTCCTAGGATTAAATACTCTTTCTTTTAGATGCATACTTGAGAAGACTCAATAAGCAGCAAAAAGTTTTGCTAACACATTATTGGCAACATTTATCCCCAAATTAGAGATACGTAAGATTCAGTCTAGAAGAAATTGTATAAACAGGTATGCATTTTATAATGCGAGCTTAAACAAACACAACTCAAGAGGAGTACTGCCACTTAGAATGCTAAAACATACCTACTTAGAATATTCTCGCATCCCACAAGCTTCCCTAGTATTCAGTATGTATACTATATATATATTTGTGTGCATTCATTTTCCTTAACCTATTTAGTCTCAAAAAGAAACAGAAAACTCCACGTTGTATGTGTTCCCTCTTGTGGGCAGAGCAGTCACCTGCAGCTATTCAAGCTTATTTGGAAACTCAGGATCCCGCATAGACTTTCTTAAATTTCAAATTCAACAGGATCCCGCATAGACTTTCTTAAATTTCAAATTCAACAGTTTCTGATTTAAATCTGGTTCAAGTTTTTTGCTTATCTTTTCATCCTGTGGAACTTCCAATTTTTCATTTAAATTACATCATAACAAAGGCAAAACATGGTACAAAAATATACTTTATTTTCTATATATCCTAAACACTTCACGTTGCTATACCACTTACAACATGGATAGAACAATGGAAATCAAACCTTGTATTACTCTGATGGCCTTAGCTTTTAATATTTTCAGTGACTGAGGAGAATATAAGACAGCTGATCCTAACAATATAGGCTAAGTATTACATGACTTTAAAGAGGGAAACAAAACTAAAATAGGGCTTACATAGACAAATACAAGTTGACACACATTGTCCTACACGTTGTATACACCCAGTGGCATGCACCCCTATTTAATAAGATAGAAAAAAAAAAAGGAATACCTTTCCCGCAGTTTTTTCAATTCCACATCTCTTTCACTTATTAATTCTGAGATACTAACAAAAATAATTGTGGTTCCAGGTTCAACAGCATTTCAGAAGCTGGAGATGTATCAGATCATGATAAACATCGGCAAATCTTCATCCCCAGCTGGTTTCTTCTGGTTTTGCATACTCTAACGTTGTCTAAAAATAAGAGATTTTAAAGCATATGGTACCTTTTAGGACATATAAGAATCCCTCACAATGGTCAGGCAAAATCAACTGGGGATGCACTGTTGCACAACCTTCAACATACATGAATTATCTTTCCTAATTTGAGCTTTCTGTATTCAGCTTTAGCTTTAACATCTTCTCCCTCTTTCATATTCTTTCTCTTTCAAAGCAACTAACAGCAAAAACATTGAGGTTTTGACTACAGCGAGGAATTACCAGTTTTCAGCCATCACCAACTTGGAAAGAACAACAGTATCTACAACAATATTTGCAATTGATGAATTTTAGATAGGGCCCAAAACACCAGCTGTGCAAACAAAAATGTTTTGCTAGAAAGGATGACTAATGTCTGATGTCACTCGAATTGATCAACAACACTGATTTAAGAAAAGCAATTTTTATTGAACAAAGAAATGGCCCAACGATGCCAGTTTTGCAAGCTCCTTTATAAGGAAACACTTCATTAATTTGCAATCTTTCCCACCAGATTCAGATGACAAATTGAGATTGTATCATTGAAATGCAGGTTAGAAATGTCAAGAAATTATCTAATCCTAACCCCTGCACTCAGGCTAATCTATTAATAGAAACTGCTAGCACAGAAGACTGTCAAATCTTTCAATGTTATAACACATTCCTATGCTCGCCTAATACAGATTTTTCTTTCTTAAAGGTTAGTTCATTTTAAGGCAGATGATGTGCTTCCAATTCTCTTTATAACAGATACATGTTTTGGACTTTTTCACCAACATTCGTCTGTATTCCATGACAATGCCAATTAAAATTCTTATAAACTTTTCCTTGAATGCTGCAGTTTCTGATCATTCTTTTCTTCTCTTTGCTAGGTCCCTCCTCCAGTTCTTTTACATTCCTCTACTTTGAAGATCACATGCAAAACTGGATGCATTATTCCAGCTAAAGCCTCATCATAGCTAAATAATGTAAAATAGTCACACGAATTCAGAAAATGCGCTGAAAAGTCTCTTCCAGCTATACACTTTCTCTTTGCAGTCTTCACTGCTATTTCTGAGATTCAGGATACGAGTACCACTTTAGTATCTCTTGCCTTGATTTTAATGCACTATAACCCTTAGGTCTATTTTGTTTTATATCACTAGCTATTTATCTCTCAATTTTTTATCTTTTGACTCTACTAAATTTAAGAAAATCCTGACTGAGAACTTATAGGATAAAGACTTCATGATCACTTTCAGATAAGAAGAAAAAATTCTAAGAATTGGTCAGTAAAAGTGAATTTCAGTGCTTCTTCACAGATGTGATTCTGTCTGTACATACACACACTCTCACAAAGCAAGTCCTGAATATTAACTTTTCAACCTTAAACTTACCTCTTTATATGCTTTAGCCCAAGTATCTGCCAGCTGGTTTATGTCTACTTTTCCTGATTTCACTGCTTCCAGAGCCATTTCAGCTTCTCTATCATAATCTTTTATAGTTTCCTCTTCTATGAACTTATTAAGAGATTGCTTCAGGTCTATTATAACAAAAAGAGAATGATCCATCAACAAAACATGTCAGCAGAAAAACATGTCACATTACACATCAGTGTATCATCAGTGTAATGTGATGTCTAGTCTAGGAAACATAAAGTTCTTATAAAAAATGTTTTACTTTGGCACCTTACTTGCTAGTACTGGCTGTAATTTTCTTTAGTGTTTTGCTGTTTTAAAAACAAGTTTTTTAAAGACTGTTCTAGTAAATAGCCTTCTTTTGGTTTCTTAACGCAGGTTGTAAGACACTCATGGACATGAATATATCACACTAATTAAAAAAATCAATTCTTACCATTTTCTATAAAGCATGGCAGACTGTGCAGAAGCATTAGACGCCCATGCAAATGACTAATATTCTCTTGCACAGGGAATTTGAGGGGCACAGTAAGCACGAAATGTTGATTTCCAGCACTGAATTTGTACACATAGTCTCTCTGCCTAGTGTAGGTCTTCCCTTTATTAGGCTTCATCTTCTTGAATTAATTTCCTGCATTAGAAATGAAAATAACATGAATTACATTCTTGTAAAATCATCAGTAAAAAATGCTAACTAAAAACATGGCTTTGTTAATAATGAACAGCTTCTAGCAAGAAAACTTAAACCCCCAAATTCTTCATAGATACTTATCTCAATTTTGACTTGCAACTACATAGTTTGGAACTAAAGTTCCCAAAACACTGAATGCTTCCGAACTGTAATTGAGTGTATTGATATGAATTCAGGTAATTACTCTTACAAATTACAGTATAAGCCTCCTGACTTAAAGGAAGAACCAGGACAGAAGGAATCTTCATAAATAGCAAACTTTAACTGAGACACTGTAACCGCTGTCATGCATGTCTCAAAATCCGAAATACCTCAGAGTGCATTAGGATTTTATTTCCTTCTTTCTGTGGGTGGTAGACTTGGCAGTGGGGAAGTTTGCAGTTATTTTTAGAAAAAGGTTATTTTGCCATTTTATAACATGCTTCAGGATAGATTGTTATTATTTCTAAATAATATCAATAAAAATAAGCCAAAAGAAAAGCAAGAGTGTCTACAGGATGAAAATACAGGATGTGAGCACATACCTGTATCACTAATTTTTCCCTCCACTAGGGCTCCTCCACTCAATTTACAGTCCTCTTTTCTGAACGTTACCTGCAAAGCCGGACACACCACACCAGCTGAAACCTTACCGGTGCTAAAAACCACTGTCCCACAGAGAAGAAAAGCAGAAAACCAAAGAAAAAAGTGTATTTCCCACAGCAAAATTAATTGGACCATTTTATAGGTTTGGGCTTTTTTTTTTTTTTTTTTTTTTTTTTTGGTGAACAAACCTACGTGTTGGAAACGGATTAAACAAAATCGCCTCAGGACAACACTACAATGCCTTTGACCCCAGCGCAGCCGACAGCCGCTCAGTCCCAGCAAAGAGAGCCAAACCCCCCTTTCCAAAACCGGCGCCGGTGCCCGCAGCTCCACCACAGGCTCCGGGGTCCCGGACCGGCGGCCCACCCCACGACAAGCAACGTTAGTTCCCGTTACCTAAAAAGCAGAAGCAAAGGGCCTGCGGGACCCCGTCCACCGTCGTCCCCCCACCCTGGGGAGGCTCCAATCCCCCAGGGGTAAACAACAGCCCCTCAGCTCCCATGGGGGCAGCCGCCCACAGGGACCGGAACCACTTCCCCCGCCGCAAAGGGCGGGAGCGGTGCCCTCCTCCCTCCGCGCTCACCTGAGTACCGGGAAGACAGGCGGGCAAGAGGAGGGAAGGGAAGGGGGGGGGAGGGGGCCCGGCGGACGGGCGGGCGGCGGCGCCGGGGGGCCCTGCCGCTGAGGGAGGTGGGCGACGCCGGGCGGTTCCCGCCTGCCCCTTACAACCTCCGGACCCGGAGCCGCCGATTCGCCACCCGCCCGCGCTGTGGCGAATGTGCCGGCGCGGCTGCGGGTCACTGCCGGCGTCGGAAGGACGGGCCAGCAGTGTCGTCATCGACGCGTGCGCCCCCGTCCGCCGCCGCGCGCCGCCGGGAGCGGGGATGGCGCGGCCAGTGAGGAGGTGCGGGCGGCGGCGGCGGCGGCCTCGCGTGCCGTGCGTAGCGGGATAGGGGGGACGCGAGCCGCCGCCGCCGCCTGGCCCAGAGGCGCGCGGGCGCCGGCAGCTCGCGCCCAGCGGCTTGCTGGGCGGTGTTTCCTAGAAAGCCGTCAGGCGCGCGCGCGCCGCCGTTGGCCGCTGAGGGAGCGCGGGGGTCCCCGTCCGCTCCTCGCCCCTGCGGCCACCGTGCCCGTCGGAGACCTGCGGTATCAGACCGAGCCGCGCCCGTGGGGTGTTGTAGAGCGGGGCCCGAGCAGGGGCCGGTGGTGTCTTCCTTCGAGCTGGAGGGAAGGCCGGGGCTGCTCCCCGGGGGCGGCTGCGTCCCGCGAAGAGCAGCCCCGGCGGGTGGCGTCCCCGCGGGTGGGTCCCTGGTTGAGGGGGTGGGCTTGAAAGTGCTGCCTGTGCCCCCCTGGGGTAGGATCACAGCTGGGCCGATGGCAGTGTCACAAGGGAAACCGCCTCGGAGGTGCACGGGAAACACATTTCAAGTGCCTGAAAGTCACCCACGAGGGAAATAATTGCCGTTGCACGGTCGCAGCTGTGAGGCGGCGTGTGCGTAGGGACGATACAGTGCTCCCACAACGAGAACACCAAAAAACACTCGTTTTAAGATTTTAAAAAATCTGGATGCTCTTCCTAATAACCGTCTTGTGTACAGTAGCACTGGTTATGCATACATTTGAACGTGTGCTTTTTTTCTTGTAAAACATGATTGACCCAAAAATCAGGCATTAGCATGTCAAGATGCTCAGTCTGAAAGGATTAATAGTGTGTGTTTTTTGCTACAGGAACAAGAAAATTGTCGATTATTCTCAATTTGGAGATTTGGAAGATGATGGTAAGTGGCATGTTCTTGTACATAACAAAAATGCCAAACACTGATCTAACCACCCAGAAAATATCATCAAGAGTGATTTTAATGAATTAATTCATTGAGAAGGTGCTTAACTGTTTTCACTGGAAGTAATCTGGGCACGCTGTTAAATATCCTAATTCAACAAGAGTATGATGGCTGTAAGACAGAGTACAACAACAGTATGTCAGGAGACTGGTGAATACCTAATGTCTTGTTGCAGGAAAATCTGTTTCTTTCCCTGCCTCAGTTTTCAGTGGTGATTTGTTGTTCCGTGTCCTCCTGATTATCAGTTCACAGGATTGTAAATCGGAGTATAAAGGAGGTGTGAGTCATCTGTACAGAGATTTAAGGTTTCTCCTACAGCTTTGTATCTCGATGGATTTTGGTTAGGGACATAGCAGTCAAATTTTGAGTTCCACTTTTAAGAAGAATAAATTGCAGGCTATTCGTTTTCAAAACAGTCCTCCTTTACTTTTAAGCCCTAATGGGTGTTAGCATTTTTCTTACAGAACTTGGTTGCTTTCATGTTTTTGGGGTTTTGGGGTGTTTTTTTTTTCCCATGCTGTTTGCAAGATCTAGGGAACAGTTTGAATTGGTGGGAAGGGGAGGGCAAAAGTAAATAATATTGAAGATCTCTTGTGAATCGTGGGGATTAATGGAGATTCTTAGTTTCAGAAGTTTAAATGTGCTGCATGACTTTTCTTAGCTTATAAGTGACCACTTGTAATATTAAAAGTAAATTCTCAGAAACATTAGTGATCTTATCTAGGGTTCTTCATAATTTAGAAAATGCTGAAGATTATTATTTTTCTCCTTATTTTGCACTGTGATCTGCAGTGTCCTCAGTTGGAAGAAAGGCAGTTTTCATGCCTTCTAATTTTCTTTGAAAATTAGAGAAATGCATTGTGTTTAGTAAAAAGCAATATAAAAATGGTAGAAAAAAGGGAGCAGCTGACATTTTTTTAAGAAGGGGAACAATTCTCAAAACACCAAGAACTCTAAAACTGTTTAATGGCAGTGATTACTTTTGCAACTGATTGCCGTTCGGCGTATCAAAAGGTGAACTTATAGTTATTGAAAATCTCGTAACACATTGGACACTGAAGCTTTGTTGCCATAATGGTAATAAAACCTGAAATAATTACCTCTTGAATAAAAGCATATGCGAAAGGGGTCTTATTAAATTTTCATTTAAAATATATTTAAGAATAGTATAGTTATAGTTGTAGGGTTTTTTAAATAGAATTAATTTCACAAAGGTTATCTTTGGTATATTTTCAGTGTGTAACGAAATTAAGTTTAATGACTTCTTTTTGGTCATATGGGAGAATATAGGAAAACTCATTAAAGCTTGTTGCTGTTTCCCAAACAGATGAAGACTTTGCATGTATAGCTGCACCTTCGAGCAAAAAATCCAGAACACAGCTCAAGGATCCAAAGAAGGAGAAAAAAGAGAAGCAAAAAAAAGCCACACAAAGAGTTGACTCCGTCACAAAAGCAGACACCTAGTAAAAGGTAAGAAATGTTGAAATGTGGTTAACTCTGTGCAAAGTTGGATTTCAGTAACAGTATTTGTTTTTTCCTTTTTTTTTTCCTCTGGAGTTTTAAGCAGCTGAGAAAAAATAACTAGCATATTAGTGTGATAAAGATTTTCAGCCTTATTGGTAGGGTTGCAAATCAGGGATAATGTAATTATGCATAGAGTCAGGAATACTTGCCTGAGTTTGGTAGTGAGCTATGTCTATTTTGTTATGGCTATAAAATACTCCATTAAGCAGCCTACATAGGTGCAGAAACGGGTTTACATGTCTGATCTTGTCTTGATATCTCTACAGTGCAAAATGACACTAACAATTCTGAGTTACTTAAGGACTCCTAAAACTGACAAATATAAAGACAAGTTTGACTCCTTAAAAAAGAACGTCTTTAAAACAGGATAAAACATACAAAGTCAATGTCAATGAAAATAGAAATCTGATTATTTTGGTAGTAAAGTTGTGTATAAATATTACATTTCAGTGTGGTATTTCAAGCAAATGTAAACACTTCTTTCTGTGATAATACCAGTTATTAGTTCATTTATATATAGACAAAATGTTTTGCAATCATAATACTTTTGAGTATAGTGTGCTTTAATTATTAGTGTGGACTTTGTCTAAATCATTTCAGGAAGTAATGTTTATAATATGATACGGTACAAGTATGTATTGAAATATAATCTCTCCACAAATACTTGGATTTTTAAAAGTTCAGTGAGTCAGAAATAGATCTGTAACTTTGTTGTCATTGTTTTATTATTTAGCATGTTTGGGTTTTTTTTCCAGGATATCCTTGGATGACAAACTTTATCAAAGAGATTTGGAAGTTGCCTTAGCCTTATCTGTCAAAGAAAAATCTGCAAATATCCTTGAGGTGCAAAATTCCGAAGAACAAGGTTATTTTACAGTTGAATGCAACACTCTTTATTTATTTGTAGTGAATTCAAACGTGACTATTTATTTTACAGTGAAATAGGTTGAAAGTCGTTTTATTTCAAGATATCATGATAAGGAAATGAGAATTTCTAGATGGTACCTGTCTTCTTATGTTCTTCTGTTTTTCTCTGAGAAAAATAACTCTTCTCTAAGAAGAACTCTTCTCTCTCCCTTCCAACCTAAACCATTCTATGATTCTAAGATCTTCCAAACATATAGTTTGATTAGAGACAGATAAAAATGTTAGCTATTTTAATTTCTTTATATGTTGACTTTTTATAATGTGTTTTTTTGTAAACTAATATTTTGTATTTTTTGTTTGTTTGTCTTCTGGATCCTAAAACAGGTACGAATATTGAATCAGAAAATGTACACAGGAGACCCCCTTTTTCCAACTGCATTGTAGACAGTGAACTTTTAGGTATGTTCTCATACTCTGTCTTTTCAGAAATAACATTTCAAGATACATTTAAGTAGCTTACCTCTTCTTTGTTTCCATTGCTTTCTATTTTTCATTAGGTGGAAAAAAAGAGTCTTTATCTTAAATAAAGACTGAAGGATGAAGGATGCATTTTTTCATTAAAAGTTTGGTCCCAGTCTTAAAATGGGAAAACCTTTGGATTGCTGAATAGGATTGGTACAGATCACTAAAAGTTAGTTTGAAAAAGCAACGGACGTGATGTTTTTGGATGCTGAGTTTATTTACTTCTTCAAGAAGCTACACTTACCCTCAGCTCCTTCATGGGTTTGTAATGCCTATGCATCATATAAATGTGACCAAACACATTTGTTGTGCCATTGGAAACTTTTTAATTTTTCCCGTTTTATTTTTGGTCTTCTGTCCTTTTGTTAGCTTGATTACAGATAAATATAGATAAATTTCACAACCAGAAAGTACAATTTGGTCAGTTAAAAGATTAAAATGAGAATCACCTGAAAACAAGTGCCAGTGATAAGCTTCTCTATAGTATACTTCAAAATCACAATAATGAATTCTGGGGACTCAAAGTACCTGCTTCTTTTTGAGAAGGAGAATAAATTTACTATGAACTTGAGTCAATTAGACTACCTTCTGTTTTTTAGGTCTCAATCAGGTGATGGATGATGATGTACCTAGGGGTGATGGTAGGCAAAGGACAGCAGCATCTAAAGTTCCAGTGACTGTTGACAGTGGTTACAGAGAGCATGCAGACTCTGAGCCAGAGTCTGTACCCAGTAAGTTCTTCTCTATAAAAACCCTCTCCTTAGATGTGCTTTGAATGTGATGTGTTACATTTAGTTTATATTTTCGGTGAAATGCGTACTGCTTCTACTGTGACTTCCCTCCTCCCCCTTACTGAAGCATTATCTTTTAATACTAACAGCATCTCAATTGCACTTTGACACTAAGTCTAAACATTGGAGCTTATTAATACACATTCCCCAAAAATGGCAAAAATGATACTGCTTCTCTGCATTTGCTGCAGTATGTCAGAACAGATTTCTTCGACCTGCTTTGTACAGGAAACTTTAGTCTCTTTAAAGAGCCTCTGTTCATTTTTCCAGTTGTCTGGGGTTTGTGTCCAAACAGTGACTCTGGGGTAGTGTCAGGTGTTAGTGCTTTCAGTATTGGCTTCATTTAAGTTTACTTAAAACTATAAGCAGCCTCCCTTCTTTCCTTCTTCCCATTCTCAACTCTTAGAAAACCGTGCTGCATCTGACTGGAGGTCAGCCTAGCCTCATACTCTGCTTCTGGTAGCAGCCTCGTATTGAATGCTTGCAGATTATGATCATAGAACGGTTTAGGTTGGAAGGGACCTTAAAGATCATCTAGTTCCAACCCCTCTGCCATGAGCAGGGACGCCTTCCACTAGACCAGGTTGCTCAAAGCCCCATCCAGCCTGGCCTTGAACACTTCCAGGGATGGGGCATCCAGAACTTCTCTGGGCAACCTGTTCCCATGTCTCACCACCCTCACAGTAAAGAATTTCTTCCTAATATCTAATCTAAATCTCCGCTCTTTCAGTTTAAAACGATTACTCCTTGTTCTGTCACTACACTCCCTGATAAAAAGAGTCCCTCCCCATCTTTCCTGTAGGCCCCCTTTAAGTACTGGAAAGCTACTGTAAGATCTCCCCAGAACCTTCTCTTCTCCAGGCTGAACAACCCCAACTTTCTCAGCCTGTCTTCATAGGAGGGCTGCTCCAGCCCACTAATCATCTTTGTGGCCCTCCTCTGGACTTGCTCTCCAACAGGTCCATGTCCTTCTTGTGTGGGAGGCCCGAGAGCTGGACACAGTACTCCAGGCGGGGTCTCACGAGAGTGAAGTAGAGGGGGAGAATCACCTGCCTCAGCCTGCTGGCCATGCTTCTTTTGATGCAGCCCAGGATATGGCTGGCCTTGTGGACTGCAAGCGTGCATTGTTGGCTCATATTGAGCTTGGGAGGTGTCCCTGCCTATGGCAGGGGGGTTGGAACTAGATGATCTTCAAGGTCCCTTCCAACCTAAACCATTCTATGATTCTATGATTCTCATCCACCAACACGCCCAAGTCTTTCTCCTCAGGGCTGCTCTCAATTCATTGTCTGCCCAGCCTGTATTTGTGCTTGGACCTTGCACTTGACCTGGTTGAACTTCATGACGTTTGCATGGGCCCACCTCTCAAGCCAGGGATGGCATCCCTTCCCCTCCAGTGTGTTAACTGCACCACACAGCATGGTGTCATTGGCAAACTTGCTGAGGGTGCACTCCATCTCACTGTCCATGTCACTGACAAAGATGTTAAACATCACAGGTCCCAGTACCAACAACTCCCGAGGAATGCAACTCGTCACTGGTCTCCGCTTGGACATGGTGCCATTGATCACAACCCTTTGAGTCTAGCCATCCAGCCACTTCCTTATCCACCGAATGGTCCATCAGTCAAATCCATGTCTCTCCAATTTAGAGACCAGGATGTCGTGCGGGACAGTGTCAAATGCTTTGCACAAGTCCGGGTAGGTGATGCCAGTTGCTCTCCCCTTATCCTCCAAGGCTGTAACCCTGTTATATAAGGTCACCAAATTTGACAGACACGAAGCCACATTGGCTGTTGCTGATCACCTCCTTATTTCCCATGTATTTTAGCAGAGCTTCCAGGAGGATCTGCTCCATGATCTTGCTGGGATCAGAGGTGAGACTGACTGGCCTGTAGTTCCCCAGGTCTTCCTTTTTTCCCTTTTTAAAAACTGGGGTTATATTTCCCCTTTTCCACTCAGCGGGAATTTCACTGGACTGCCACGACTTCTCAAATTTGATTGATAGTGGCTTGGCAAATTCATCCACCAGTTCCCTCAGGACCTGCAGATGCATCTCATTAGGTCTCCTGGACTTGTGCAACTTTGGGTTCCTCAGTCTCGAACCTGGTCTTCTCCTACAGTGGGCGGTTCATTCTCCCAGTCCCTGCCTTTGCCTTCTGCGGCTTGGGCGGTGTGACTACAGCACTTGCCAACGAAGACCAAGGCAAAAAAGTCATTGAGTACCCCAGCCTTCTCCATATCCCAGATGACCAGGTCTCCTGTTTATTTCTGGAAAGGGCCCACATTTTCCCTTGTCTTCCTTTTATTACTGACATACCTGTAGAAGCCTTTCTTGTTGCCCTTGACGTGCCTGACCAAGTTTAACTCTGTCTGGGATTTAGCTTGCCTAATCTGATCCCTGGCTGCTTGGACAATTTCTCTGCATTCTTCCCAGGCTACCTCTCCTTGCTACCACCCTCTGCAGGTCTCCTTTTTGTTTTTGAGTGTGTCCGGGAGCTCCTTGTTCATCCATGCAGGCCTCCTGGCTTTTTTGCCTGACTTCCTCTTTGCTGGGATGCATCCCTCCGGACCTTGGAGGATGTGATCCTTGACTATTAACCAGCTTCCTTGGGCCCCTCTTCCCTCCAGGGCTTTATCCCATGGTACTCTGCCAAGCAGATCCCTCAAGAGGCCAAAGTCTGCTCTCCTGCAGTCCAGGGTAGTGAGCTTGCTGTGCACCCTCCTCGCTGCCCTAAGGATCTTGACATTTCATGATCACTGCAGCCAAGGCTGCCCTTAAGCTTTACATTCCCCACCAGCCCCTCGTTGTTTGTCCAACATAGCACCTCTCCTCGTTGACTCTTGTACTACTTCAAAAAGGAAGTTACCGTTGATGCATTCCACTAACTTCCTGGATTGCTTGTGCCCTGCTGTTTTGTCTTTCCAACAGGAGTCACATTGGTTGAAGTCCCCCATGAGGTCCAGAGCTTGTGAATGTGAGGTTGCTCCTATTTGTCTATAGAGGGCCTCATCTGCTCAGTCTTCCTACCCCTGCCTTCCCTTTAATCCTGACCCATAAACTCTCAGCAGGTTCCTCATCCGTGCCCAGGTGGAGCTCCAGGCACTCCAGCTGTTAGTTGAGATAGAGAGTGACACCCCCTCCTTTTCCTGTCCTTCCTGAAGAGCCTGTGTCCCTCCATTCCAACACTCCAGTCATAGGAACCATCCCACCATGTCTCCGTGATGCCAATAAGATCATAGCCCTGGAGGCTTGCACACATCTCTAACTCCTCTTGTTTGTTCCCCATGCTATGTGTGTTATGATAGACATGTCCGTCTTGTTCCCTGACGGTTGACGTGTCTGTATCCATTCTTTTATTACTTACTGGAAGATTTATTGGAAAATATTTCTAGAATTGTCAGTGAAATAAATATCAGGGAAATAATACAGATATTCCTGTTGATAGAAAACTGTTTTTAAGATTTGGTAATGTCTGGTGGGTTTTTTTAGTAATCTGTAAAATCTTTTTTACAGCTGAAATTAGACATAGTGTTTTCCCCACTTTAAATAGTCATGAGTAAGAATATGTAAAAACCAGAAGCCCTGCCAAATAATTTTAATTTTTTCATATTGCACACATGGAGTACTGGTAATTCTGCTGTTAAAATCATTGTTGTATGCAGTTTATACCCAGGCATTCCATTATTAAAGTACAGAGCAAGAATTATGTCTAGAATGTTTTATGGAGGCTATTTTATTCTCAGTTCAGCATATAAATACATGGAAATTTGTTTTCCTATATCTTTAAGATATCCTGGTTCTTTATTTCCAGAATGTGATTAGAAGGCCCTGGAGTAATAGTATATTGCATTTCCTCTTAAGAGATGAGATCCCTTTTCTTTGCTGTAGGTGAGGAGTCAGAAGAAGATTCAGATTATAGTGAAGGTGATGATGAAGACTTTGCTATGGAAAAGAAGAAAGCCAAAGGAAATAAAAAGAAAACTAGACAAAAGATGCCAGCTGAAAGAGAGAAGAAAACTCCCAAATCCCAGATTAATACTACAGGTAAGTTTGTGCATGAATTTGAAATAGATTTCTTTATTATAAAAGTTCCTTTTATTTTTGCTGAAGCAATAGATAAATTTGGCTGACAATCTGACTGTACGGGGTTATGATGAAAATGACTATATGCAGAGTAAAGGGAGGAGAGTAGAAAAAAAATCCTGAAAGAAAAACCGCTTTATAGTAAACACTACTTAAAATAAAAGCAGGCAAAATTGAATAGATGGAGTTAATTTCTTTTTATGTATCTATATCTAGCTTTTAAGAAAACCTTAAATAACAACCTGAGTTGTTGTTTTTGTTTTTTTTTAAATTACAATCTCAGAGCTTCCTCTTGCAGTCACATTTATAAATTTTTAACTCAAGGATAGCTAAACAATGCTAGTTCTACTAACCAGTTGGTGAAAACCACCAAATATCCATGCCCTTCAGAGTTAATTGTTCACTATGTTGCTAACACAATTTACTTTAAAAGCTTAAGAAAATTCTTATCTTGATGTTAATCTTGTGTCTGACTTGGTAATGTGTTTTAATTTCAGGCCTGAGTTTAGAACATGTAATTTGGTTTAAAATTAGTTTTAGTTATGACAAGGACTGGTTTGCTTTGTGTAGCTGACGGAAGAAACTTCCCACTTAGAAATTTGATATCTGGCAGGTCTTCAAGAAGAAATTGTTACACTGCTTATTTTCAAACCAGTATTGAAATTCCAGAGTATAACTGGACTGACTGTATAAATAGATACTGTTAAAGATGTGACAATCTAGTAACATAATCATTTTTTCACTCAATGCAGAGGGCTCGTGCTGTACAATGATCTATCATCTTATGCAGTGTGATGATTTCTTTGCTAAAGTATCTTTCTAAGGAGGCTTTTATTTTCCAACTAAGTATCACCTGTAGTTTCTCCTTCACGGATAATGGAACAAAAATCTGAGCCGACACGAAAGAAGATGTCCAGTTCTTCAGAACCAGTTGGGAGGCCTTTACATACATCAAGTCCTGTAACAGACAAGAAGCCTAAGTGGATACCACCAGGTACCTGTAAGATTGTAATTGTAAACAGATATATTAGTTGACTTCAGTTTTTAGCAATCTCTCCTAAAAGCAAACAAACAAATAAACAGTATTTCAGAAAAATTACTGCCCTCTTATAATGAAAGGTATTCTTTTGACCCTAGATTTAAAAAAAAAAAAAAAAAAAAAAAAAAGAAAAAAGAAAATCTATCTCCCTGCTTCTTTCCCTCTTAAAGCGTTATCCTTACTTTATGTGGGGAGGTTAATAAAATATTTTCTAGAATGTGGATCAAGTCTTAATCAAGAGATTGTCTTGTGGCCACTTCTGTCTTATTAAGAGTTTTCTTTATTTCTGGTATGTGCTGCATCATTATCTATTCTAAAGAAATAATAACAGAAAAAAATTTGGAGTGTTTTAACTGCTTCAGTAAAGCTAATGCTTAGAAGCTTTATTTTCTTAAATTGTTTGAGCATGGTGCTGCTGACTCCTGCCTCTTATTTTGATTCATATTTACTCTCCTTTTCTGAACACGTTTCTTTCTGTTTGGCTCCTTTCTCTCAAGCCTTCTTTTCCCACTTGGAGTTGTGTTCAGTTATGTGGTTCTCTGTGGAGCACCTGAAAATGCACAGTACACTGGGAGCAGTTTTTGTGCACTTGTCCAGTGTATTGCTGGTTACTTAAAACTGTGCACCATACTTGCTGCATTGGCTCCCAAATAGATTGATTCCAGGTGAGTATGCTGATTTTTCGTGTGCTGTAGTATGTTGCTCAGACCTTTTTGGAATATCTTTGGAATACTTTTTTTGTTCTGCTATAAAAACTATAAAAAGACAATAGTCATGATTATTTTTTCCCCTCTTAACTTCTTACACCTTCTTTTTGTTTTAAAATTATTTTCAGCTGCATCGGGAAGCAGTAATAACTCTATGAAATACGTTATGGTTAAGTCACCTACTCAATGTCTTAGACTCGGCCTCTCCAGACTAGCAAGAGTCAAACCACTGCATCCCAGTGCTACCAGCAGTTAAGTGGTCAGTGGCAAGGTGCCACATGAAGGAAAATAGTTTGGAAAATGTTTTACTTATAGAGGGTGGGCAGCAAAAGCTTCATGGCATTGTCCACTTTGGAGGACTGTTGTTTATGTATGTATCTAATATTATAATGAGGTTTTATTCTGCAAAATGCTAGGCATCCTTAAGTGCTACTGAATAATAGTATTATTTAATCAAGGTGACATCTGGGTCACCAGCTCTTTGATGTATTATACTCAGCGTTGTGGGTTTGTGATAATTTTATTTCTCTGATATCTAAACTCTTGGCATTAAAATAGTCAAGACAGCACTTTGCCAGTTATAGAGTTTGATATCTCAAATGTATTAACACAAGTGAAAGTCATAGTTTAAAAAATATTTCTTGGAAGAGTTATCACTTTCCACCCCCTTCCTGGAAAGTTTGTCACTCTCAAAATCTGTTAATGTTTGCATATCTTATATGTAGATTTTAAGGAATTTTTATGTATTATAAATGTCTTTTAGAATGTTGTATTTTTAAAAAAAACTAAAATAAAATACTTTATATAATCTGATTAATCATATTAATTGACTTTATTAATTTTGAAAATCACTTCTAAATTTTGCCTACAGTCCAGCAAATATTTCTGCATTTTTATACTCTTGTTGGAAGTCAGCAGCATTAGTCAAGCTCAGACGGTGAGGATTTTGCTTTGAGCTCCTTGGTCTTTGTTGAAGACCATGATACCATGCATAGTTAGTGGATTTTGTAAAGTGTTGAAGTGAGTTACTCAGTAATGAGACTGGGTTTATCAAATTTATTAGTCCACAACGTAAATAATTTCTTATCTAAGCATATTGACTATGTCAGATTATGCAGCAGATGCATTTCTCCCTGTATTTCTTAAGGGACCTGGTGAATGACTGAGTGAATTGCATTATCAAAAGGAATATATAGAATCATAGAATGGTTAGAGTTGGAAAGGACCTTAAAGATCATCTAGTTCCAGCCCACCTGCCATGGGTAGGGACACCTGCTCGACCAGGTTGCTCAGATGTAGCCCTATTGAGAGTAATTACACGGACAAAAGCAGGATGCTGCCAAAAGTAAAACTTTGGTATGAGAGATTACTTTTTAACTGTATAGTACTTACATTATTAAAACAAGATACTAATAAATGCCTGTTTATTAAAAGCAATACGCGTATTGCCTTATGGAAGGAATGACAAGAAATCTGTGGATGAGAATCTGTTTCTCAGAAACAAGGAAATGTGGGCATTGTGACATACAGTCTTACATCATCCACATCTTGGATGCCTGACTCCTGGCACGGAATCACATAGCCCTGAGTGAAGCATGCTCCAGTGAGCTGGGCGAAGTGAGTTTAGGAGGGGAGGCATGTGCCTGCTGTCTCTAGTGCTTGTCTGACTTGTTTGTGAGTTGTCTTAGCTTGCTCAAATGTCACATCAAAAAACCAGAAGTTTGCAGCAGGTTGCCATCAGATGAGCTTGTAACTGCTCCCAAACAAGGGTGAAGCAGGGGTACCCACGGGAGGAAAGGTTGGTATCCAAGAGTAATGCTTGTGACAACTAGCATGTAATATGTATGTTATGTTATTTCTCTTCCTGATTCCCTTTGTGCTTACTTATGTAGCCCCTTTCTGAGGTATACAGAGGATAAGCGGCTGCAGCAAAATGGGAAGTACAGAGAGCCTTGGGTTTACATAATTTTCAGTCTGTCACCTGTCCTTGAGTCCCTCCTTCAGTTTGTATGAGTTTCCAGTTCATGAGGATTTTACAGTATTTGTCTACTTTTTTTTTTTTGAGTGAAAATTCCACGTAGGCAATTACAAAAAATGTTTTTGAAAGGGGACTAGTAAACGTGCTTGATTGTATGTTTCAAAGCTACTCTGTACCTGACCTGAAGAAAACAGGTCTTGCTGGTAGGTGCAGATTATTTTTTTAAAAGACTACTTCTTTTGTGTCCTAGGTTGTTAAAGGGCATGGTCAAAGGCAGCCAAATTGATTTAGAGGCTGTAATTGTTACAGTAATTATTCTTTTCTGCTAGTAATAGAGAGGTTGTCTCTGTTATTCCAGCTGCTTTCAACCTTGGAAAATTAATTTTTTTGCTGAAAATAACATTTACAGTTCCTTCATTGCTCTGAATTTTAAACAATGCTACATAGAGTTGTCTGTGCATCATTTCTCCAGAAACTGCACAATGGTATGAACATGAAATGTGTTTTGATTTCAATTTGTAAAGCAATCAGAAAGTGCGTTGGTTTGTGTGTCAGAGTTCACAGTTTTCACATACTTGCTGTTTCAGAACTGCATCTTTTTTACTAATACTAGTAAAAAAGAGTAAGATTGTCAAAGAGATCGGTATTTGTAGATGTAAGCTTTGCTGCCAATGCCATCAAAGTCTCGACTGTGAGTAGATTCCCTGTCCGATCTAGAGATCATCTCTTGCTTCAGAACAGCAGAGGGGTTTTCCAGCATTGACTGTGGCTCCAGATAATCGTAGAGATGGAATCAGCTGCACGGCAGTTGATAGCTGCCTTAGCACGGCTGCGTGAGCTTGTGCCCATGGGGACACAGGTTGGTCATACGACACAGGGCTGCATCACAAAAACACTCCGCAGAATTCCAGCAGCCTGAAGACACTGTGCTCCGAGATTGATACATAGGCTTGGTCTGAGACAAGCTTAAAAAAAAAAAAACAGTTAAAAATTTAAGGACACAGCAGCATGAAATTGCTTTGAATACTCATAAAGCAGATTTATGTACCTCCAGATGTTCAATGTCATCACTGCATCTCTCATTTCCTACTCTTTGAGAGTACTAGTAATGCCACAAAAAAAGAGATCACCAGGCAAACAAGACCAGTAGAAACCTACAGTGCAAAAGTTTAGTACAGTGGATTGGTGGGATATATCTGTGTGTCTGGGGACATCTATGGCACCTCTTCACTCTCTGTGCCACAGAGACTCTGTTTTAGACAATGGTGACTGACTGGGCGTTTCATGGAAGACCTGCAGTAGGATCCATGAATGACAGCTTGACAATTAACGTTGAGTTTTGGCCCAGCAGCTCTTGAGAACTGCTGGTTTAGCAGTAGCTTTTAATGAATTAAGGTTTGGACTTTAAATTTGATATTTCTAATAATAAACGTGGAGCATTATTCAATGGAGAATATTCAGCCAGTAAGTCAGCTTCAATGGGGACCCAGTTTAAGTGCCTCTATACAAACACATGTAGCATCGGGAACAAACAAGAAATTAGACATGTGTACATGCCTACAGGGCTATGATCTTATTGGCATCACAGAGATGTGGCGGGATGGTTCCCATGACTGGAGTGTTGGAATGGAGGGACACAGGCTCTTCAGGAAGGACAGGCAGGGGAAACAAAGAAGGGGTGTTGCCCTCTATGTCAAGGACCAGCTGGAGGACCACGAAGCTCTGCCTGGGGATGGATGAGGAAACTACTGAGAGTTTATGGGTCAGGATTAAAAGGAGAGCAGAGGCAGGTGATGTTACAGTGGGGGTGTGCTATGGGCCACCTGACGAGGAAGACCAAGCAGATGAGGCCCTCTATAGGCAGATAGATGGCAGTGGCATCGCGTTCACAGGCCCTGATCCTCATGGAAGACTCCAGCCAACATGATATCTGTTGGAGGGACAATACAGCAGGGCACAAGCAATCCAGGAAGTTAGTGGAATGCATTGATGACCACTTCCTTCTCCAAGTGGTAGAGGAGCCAACGAGGAAAGGAGCTATGCTGGACCTTGTCCTTACGAACAAGGAGGGGCTACTGGGGAACGTGAAGTTCAAGGGCAGCCTTGGCAGCAGTGATCATGAAATGTCAAGATCCTTAGGGCAGCGAGGAGGGTGCACAGCAAGCTCACTACCCTGGACAGCAGGAGAGCAGACTTTGGCCTTTTGAGGGATCTACTTGGCAGAGTACCATGGGATAAAGCCCTGGAGCGAAGAGGGGCCCAAGGAAGCTGGTTAATAGTCAAGGATCACATCCTCAAAGGTCCGGAGGGATGCATCCCAGCAAAGAGGAAGTCAGGCAAAAAAGCCAGGAGGCCTGCATGGATGAACAAGGAGCTTCCGGACACACTCAAAAACAAAAAGGAGACCTGCAGAGGGTGGTAGCAAGGAGAGGTAGCCTGGGAGGAATATAGAGTAACTGTCCAATCAGCCAGGGACCAGGTTAGGCAAGCTAAAGCCCAGACAGAGTTAAATCTGACCAGGGACATCAGGGGCTACAAGAAAGGCTTCTACAGGCTTCTACTTTTATAGAAATGTCAAAGGGAAGATGTGCGCGATCTCTGGAAGGCAACAGGAGACCTGGTCATCTGGGATATGGAGAAGGCTGGGGTACTCAATGACTTTTTTGCCTTGGTCTTCACCGGCAAGTGCTCTAGCCACACTGCCCAAGTCGTAGAAGGCAAAGGCAGGGACTTGGAGAATGAAGAACCGCCCACTGTGGGTGAAGATCACGTGTAAGACCATCTAAGGAATCTGAAGCTACACAATTCCGAGGGACCTAATGAAATCCATCCGTGGGTCCTGAGGGAACTGGCGGATGAAGTTGCTAAGCCTCTTTCCATCGTATTTGAGAAGTCATGTCAGTCTGTTGAAGTTCCTACTGACTGGAAAAGGGGAAACATAACCCTATTTTTCAAAAAGGGAGAAAAAAAGAAGACTCAGGGAACTACAGGCTGGTCAGTCTCACCCCTGTGCCTGGCAAGATCATGGAGCAGATCCTCCTGGAAACTCTGCTAAGGCACATAGAAAATAAGGAGGTGATCAGTGTCATGCCTGGCAAATTTGGTGACCTTCTATGATGGGGTTACAGCATTGGTAGGTAAGGGAAGAGCAACAGATGTCATCTACCTGGACTCATGCAAAGCTTTTGTCACTGTCCCACATGACATCCTGGTCTCTAAACTGGGGAGACATGGATTTGATGGATGGAGCACATGGTGGATAAGGAACTGACTCAATGACCGCACTCCAAAGGTTGCGGTCAATGGCTGGATGTCCAAGTGGAAACCAGTGACGAGTGGCATTCCTCAGGGGTCAGTACTGGGACCAGTGCTTTTTAACATCTTTGTCGGTGACGTGGAGAGTGGGATTGAGTGCACCCTCAGCCAGTATGCCGATGACACCAAGCTGTGTGGAGCAGTAGACATGCTGGAGGGAAGGGATGCCATTCAAAGGGACATGGACAGGTGTCCTGGTTCCGGCAGGGATGGGGTTAATTTCCCAAAGGATGGGAGGGGACACAGGTATTCCACACCATGTGAGCCATGCCCGGGCTGTAGGGGGGAGCTGGCCGGGGGAGGGGGCAGGAAGTCGCGGCTCAGCGGGCTGCGACGGTGCGGGTCCAGCGGTGCCCTAATCGCGTTTGTATATTCCTTTATCCGTGTTATTATTACTGTTTTCTCTTCCCTTTGCTGTTCTGTTAAACTGCCTTTATCTCAACCCACGAGTTTTGCCTTTTTCTTCCTATTTCCCTGCCACGGCTGTGGGGGGTTGAGCAAGCGGCCACGTGGTTCGTTGCTGCCGGCTGAGGCCAAACCACGACAACAGGCTTGAGAGGTGGGCCCATGCAAACTTCATGAAGTTCAACCAGGCCAAGTGCAAGGTCCTGCACGTGGGTCAGGGCAACCCCAAGCACAGATACAGGCTGGGCAGGGAATGCATTGAGAACAGCCCTGAGGATAAAGACTTGGGTGTGTTGGTGGACGAGAAGCTCAACATGAGCCGACAATGCACGCTTGCAGCCCAGAAGGCCATCCATATCCTGGGCTGCATCAAAAGAAGTGTGGCCAATAGGTCGAGGCAAGTGATGCTGTCCCTCTACTCCCCTCTCATGAGACTGCACCTGGAGTACTGTGTCCAGCTTTGGACTCCTTAGCACAAGAAGGACGTGGACCTGTTGGAGCGGGTCCATAGGAGGGCCACAAGAATGATCAGAGGGCTGGAGCACCTCTCCTATGAAGACAGGCTGAGAGAGTTGGGGTTGTTCAGCCTGGAGAAGAGAAGGCTCCAGGGAGACCTTGTAGCAGCCTTGCAGTATCTGCAGGGGGCCTACAAGAAAGCTGGAGAGGGACTTTTTACAAGGGCATGTAGTGGTAGGATGAGGGGGAATGGCTTCAGACTGGAAGAGGGTAGACTTAGAATAGACTTTAGAAAGAAATTTTTCCCTCTGAGGGTGGTGAGACATGGGAACAGGTTGCCCAGAGAAGTTGTGGATGCCCCATTCCTAGAAGTGTTTCAAGGCCAGGCTGGATGGGGCTTTGAGCAACCTGGCCTAGTGGGAGGTGTCCCTGCCTAGGGCAGAGGATTTGGAACTAGATGATCTTTAAGGTCCCTTCCAACCTAAACCATTCTATGATTCAAATAGAATATAAAGCAAGAGCAGAGCTTGGCCTTCCTGATTTGATTGAACACAGGGTTTCAGAAGATGCTTAACAGATGTGTAGTTGGAACCTCCAGCATCAGAATAAGTAGGGTAGAATAGAATAGAATAGGCTAGCTTAGTTCCAGTTGGAAAGGGCCTACAATGATTGTCTAGTCCAACTGCCTGACCACTTCAGGGCTGACCAAAAGTTAAAGCATATTTTTAAGGGCATTGTGCAAATCCCTCTGAAACACTGACAGGCATGGGGCATTGACTGCTTCTCTAGGAAACCTGTTCCACTTTTTGATCACACTCTCAGTAAAGAAATGCATTCTAATGTCCACTCTGATCCTCCTCTGATGCAGCTTTGAACCATTCCTATGCATCCTATGACTGGATACCAGGGAGAAGAGATCAGCACCTCTGTCTCCGCTTCCCTTCCTCAGGAAGCTGTAGAGGTTGCCCCTCAGCCTCCTTCTCTGCAAGCTAGACAAAACCAAAGGACATGTCTACCAGCTTTGTTCCCCTTCTCTGGACAGATTCAGAGACTTTCACATCCTTCTTGGGGACATAGTTTAGAAGTGGTTTTGTCAGGTTAGGTTAATGGTTGGGCTTGATGATCTTAAAGGTCCCTTCCAACCTCAACAATTCTGTGATTCTATGATTCTTAAATGGTGGGGCCCAGACCTGCACATAGTACGCAAGGTGAGGCCGCACCAATGCTAAATACAGTGCAACGGTTGAGCCTGCTGTCAGCCAGCACCCCCAGGTTCTGCAGGACTGCTCTCCAGTCTTCTCTCAATTTATATTTGTGCCTAGCATTACTGTGTCCTAGGTGCAGAATCCAGCATTTTTTCTTGTTAAATTTTGTGCCACTGATGATTGCCCAGTGCTCCAATCTATCTATATACCTTTGTAAAACTTCTTGTCGCATCCAACAGAATGAAAACCAAGCTCTTATCCACACTCGAGAGATCCATTGCATAATCTGTAGAAATTTGCATTTATTTTCTGTGTGAGTTTTCCTCACTAATGAGATTTGAAAGTGTGCTAAGGAAACAGGCACTGTATTTATGAAGCCTAGATTTTGCACTGTGTCGTGGTTTGGGCTGGACTGGCCACTGAGGTGAATGACAGAGGCTCTCCCCCACCTCTCTCTTCAAGGAGATGGGGAAGAGAGGGAAAGAGTCTTATGAGTTTAGAAGGAACTAAACTACTTTAATGAAAATATTAATAATAAGAATAAAAAGAAAATAATGAAATCTATACAAAGCCGTATCAAGCTCCTGAGATGACAATCATGTTACCAGCTGGCACTGGGGAAGTCCCAGACTGGACACAGTGATGGATGGGAACTGGGTTATGGATCTGGATTCAGGAAGGCACGGATCAGGGTCAAAGGCAGATGAACAGACAGAGTCCTCCTCGGATGCTGGCCATTGAAGAAAGAGGGCTGTCCCTTTGATCCCTCAGCTTTTATACTGAGCATGAGGCAGGTGGGATGGAATACCCTCTTGGTCAGTTTTGGGTCGCCTGTCCTGTCCGCTCCTCCCCACAGGTGGGACCCCTCTATGCTTCTCCACTTCTAACCCTCCAATGGGGTAAATAACAAAGTGAGCTGGCCTTGGTTGTTGTAGCAATAAGTATAAGCAAAAGCCTCTCTGCATACCATTCCTTGTCATCAACTATAAGCATAGGTCTTACCACTCTGAGAGTGAACAGTTTCTGCACAATATGCTGTTAATTTCAGTAGTTAGAAGAGGCTTAGCTGAAAAGTGAAGTTACTGAACAGAAAATAGGTTTTGTTTTACCTCAAACCAGGACACACTAATTTTGAATTTCTCTGTGGTATTCAGAGAACAGCTGAGATAACGTGATCACAGATGATTATTTCTATGGTCTTGAAATACCACAGTGGGATAAAGGAGTTAGAGATTTTGATTTGGAAGAATAAAAAGTCATCTTCAAAATAGAGTTTTATCAGTGTTATGAATATGATTTTTTTTCTTTATCCTGGTTTTCTAGTCTGTATACAAAGGTAAATTATTTAATGACATAAAACAACAAACACAACATTAAGAAAAATAAATAAAACAAAATCATTGTATACAATTAGAATTGAGGGAATTGGGGATAGATAAATAATTGGTTGTAGTGACTGATGAGTTGTAAATTAGTGCAACAGATTATAGAATGTGTGAGTAATCTTTGTGCTAAAAGCTGTTGTTTAGTGTGCTTATTATAAAATATTTTTCTACTTATTCGTAAGTTCTGGAAAATAATTTGTTTAGGCTTTGTTTCTATGTTCAGACTCAGCAAAAGTATTAGATAAAGTAAGCATGGAAGAGATTCTGAGCAGCTCATATCCCCAGCATGGAGGCAGGATCTGTAAGTCCCATTCTGACAGAGGCTTGTCTAAATCTTCTCTGAGTGGTGGAGAGACCCCAGCTTTCTTGGGTGATCTGTTGCAGAACTTGATTCTAGCAGACCACACCATTAGAAAGCTTTTCAGTAGTGGTAATAAGATGAGATCTTTGAGTTTTTCATGTAGCTGGTAGGGTTGTTACACTGTCCTACATCTCCAGGTATAAACTGATCTCTTCGCACTTGGTAGAGCTGGAGTTTTATCAAAGTCCAATGCTGACATGTTGTCACATTGTTTGAATCTCTCTGTGCAGTGTAATTCTTCCTCAACATTTTGTTAACCACCCCATGGATATTCTCTTAATACAGTTTTATCAGTCTGAGTTTTTCCTTTGTGTTTCTCTGTCTTGTCTTCCTGTTTCTGGTAACATATCTGGGAAGCAACATATGACGATATCAAAATTTTGCTGCTGAGAAATTAATGCAACTGAACTGACCAGCAATTCTTACTGAGCAATCACTTTCATTCTTTAGCATTATCTTATAGAATATGGTATGTGCAGAGGATGATATGTGTCAAATCTCTACGAAGTATGAAAAATCACTAGCTACCACTACATACTTAGTCAAATACATGTGCTGCTACCATTATTGTTAATCCATGGCTTTGCATAGCATTCCATTAATGGCTTCACTGCTTTTTTGCTTGCAGATTCATTGTTTATTTGCTCTTGATATATTACCAATCATGTTACCATCATAAGACAAAAATCACTATTTCAACTTTCATTATTTCTGAAAAAAAATGAATTTACTTTTTATTCAGAAGTTATCTTGTGAGTAATTCATTATATGATTGCCGCCGTCGCCGAGATCTGTGAGTCATGCAGGACCGGAACGACAGAACACACCGATACGATGCACAGTCGAACATTTATTTTCGCTACAAGCCCGATTTTATAGACAGATCAGTTTAGTTTGCGCAACTAGCTAAATGTTAATTGGCTAATTTCCCCGGGCACGAGCTGTCCATACGACCCGTCTTTGTCTTCTATTGGTTCCTTTTGATGTTGCCTTTATGTTGCAAACATCTTGGAATGTTCCGTTATCATTCCGTCCTTGATGGTTACTCCAACTTCTTGGCTCCTTTTCCAGCTGCCAGCTGTCTCTTCTTGTATCCTTCCCAGCCTCGGTACCCGAGATAAAGGTGCAGCCTAAAACTATCTAATGCCTTGCAATCTCATGAGAAGTAGAGGCTTACACATTCTGTTTAGACAAAGAGGTAGTTATCATGTTTATACTGATACTCTGTAGCTTCTAAAGATCAAGGGCAAAGAGGGCTATAGTGTTCAGGCACAGCTGCTACTCTGAGCAATTTAAGGTGATGTCAGAGGCATTGCAGTTTCTTTGGCCTACAATGTTAAAAGTTTCATGTTCTATTAAAAGCTTGAAAGCTCGGTTAGTCAGGACCCGGCATCTCCCCCTCTTTTATTCATTTATGGCACAACTGTAAGCGGTTGTTCTACTACGGCAATCAATGGCGTTTGATTAAAAAAGACTCGCCTCACTAGTCGTTCTATCATTTGTTGTAGGCATTGCAATAGGCAGGGTAGAAAAACCAAAATAATGACAATGATTAGTAAGATCAATAAGCCGGTTTTAACTAGCGAAGCAAGCCAGCCCGTGATGCCCCAAGACTTAAACAACGAGTCTAGCCATGATGCATTGTCTGTGGATACTGCATGTAAGACATGCGCATGTTCCCATATTTTCTGCACACTAGACAAAACAATCCCTGACTGGTCGACAAATGCACAGCAAGAAGCGTTAATAAGGGTACAGACACCTCCTGCTTGAGCAGTGAGGAGGTCCAGAGCCTCACGGTTCTGCCAAACTGTTTCTCTTAGTGATTGAACTTCAATTTGTAATCCGGTGATGGCTGTTGCAGTGGCATTAGCAATAAACTCCATTTCAGCAGAGATATTGACTATGGCACGCTCTAACTGCTGGACACCTAGCGAGGGGAAAAGTGCCCGTACAAAACTATGAAAACCAGTGCTATAGGTAACCAAGGGGTTCACATACCTCTTATAGCGAGTCTGAGCCCAAACTCCTCTTAAAATACCGCGCAGGTCACTGTGGTTGAATATTTGTAGGTTGGGCATTAACATGCCCAACGTACAGTGCCCAGTCCAGTTCCCGGGAAGCTGTTTTTTGGCATAGCCATCGCCACATAACCACCATAAACCTGCTGGTAAATCACATGTGGCATTAATCTGGAGTGACCGGTTGACACCGCTTCGGGCGTAAAGGAAATCACTCCACTGTTGCACATTCTCACCCTTGGTACTATTTGCAGGCCCTGCTGTGATTGGGTCATACTTTCCATATTTTAGCTTCAGTGAAGTCCAATTACCTACAGAAGTATTAAACTTTCCGTAATAGGGAGCAGTGGCTTCATTCCACGATACAGCAGGATTGCCTTGGGTGTAGTTGATAAAAACAACAGTATTATTCAATAGCTGTAACGTGAAAGGATGGTGCACAATGGGACTGGACAGGTTTCGGCATCGATAGCTCGTGCTTAACATGGAATATGGGTTGTACTGACTCCAATTCGTAATCGGGATTCCTAGAAGCGGGTTATTAAACTGATCAGACATCCCACAAACCCAACATGACTTTAACTTGGTCACATTGACAGCCTTCTGTACTAACGCGACAAACGAATTCCCTGTAAATGCGGCAAGCCCTATAGTAGCAAGAGCACACAGCAGGACTACCCAACTACGCCACATGGCGACACTAATGTAGCGAGAGCAGCACCTAGCAAGGCGTTGCTGATAAGCTTTAGTTGCTTCCCACACGTTACCCGTATCCATGATCGACACACAAGGCCATGCACCCTACAGGCACGGCTATACTTCTGTTGTTTGGTTTCTGACACCCCAGAGCGCTGTAAGCGTGTCAAGATCGTTCTGGGATCAGGTGGTTAAAGGGCTCCTAAGGTTTCATTACTTGGGTGGATCTTCCTGAGGAGTGGGATCAATAGGCGCTGGACTCGGCGTTGCCTCCGCTGTTCCGGACTGTTCATTTGATATAAACGGCTTTACCCATTTCGCTGGAACCCACTTGGGCTTTTCCCCATCTGCAGAGACACAAGCATATCCCCGCCCCCAAGTTAACAATTCGTAAGGACCCTCCCAGGTACTGGTTTGAGGATGGAATACTTGCACTTGCACCCCAGATTGACCCTCTTCGGGGCATTTATGATGTCGCAGGATGGGAGGGTCTCGCTGACCGCCCCTAACATTCAACCAGTTTAGCACAAAAAGCGTAAGATCTAAGACTTCATGAGGCGACTTACTCCCTATTAACCCTCCGTTCTCCCCCTGTTTCATTAAAATTGTGAGCTGGCGTTTTAATATTTGATGCGCTCGCTCGACTATAGCTTGTCCTGTGCTGTTATAGGGAATACCAAAAGTATGCTTTACACCCCATGCTGTGAGAAATCGAGCTACGGCCATCGCATGATACGCGGGGCCATTGTCTGTTTTGATTACATCGGGAACGCCAAGAATGGCAAACGCTCTGGTCCAATGTTGAATTATTGCTTTCGAGGATGTGGAGGTAGCGGCAGTGGCCCACAGCACCGCGGAGCAAGTATCCACAGAAACGTGCAAAAACCGTAGCCATCCAAATGGCGCAAATTCAGTCACATCTGTCTGCCACAATTGTCGGGGAGTCAGGACTCGTGGGTTAACCCCCTCCTCCTGTAAGGGGGTAATTCGTGCACAGTCGGGGCAGGCAGCGACTATTGCTCGGGCATCAGTCTTTGAAAGCTGGAATTGCCGGCACAGAGCCGCTGCTGATTGATGGAAGAATCCATGTGACTGACGAGCCTTCTGTAACTGTGCCGTGGCGACGAGTTGGTCAGCAAGCGCATTCCCTTCCGCGAGACCCCCAGGGAGTAGCTGATGGCTCCTTACATGGGTCACAAAGAGGGGCGCCTGCCTTTGAGCAAGAAGGTTCCAAAGCTGGAATACAATTTCAAACAATTTCTGGTTCATAATTCTTCCTAAAAAGGAGTTGGGTAAGCGACGAAGCAGCCCGACAGCATACAACGAATCTGAAACAATGTTGAGAGGTTCATCGTCCCACCGGCGAAGGACTTCTGCGATAGCCACTAATTCCAATACTTGCACTGAGCCAGTTGCGAGAATGATGTGTGACTCCCAGTGTCCATCAGCATTACGCCACACGTACCCAGATTTTCCTGTCTTTCCGCTGGCATCAGTGAATACAGTTAATGCATCAAGCGGCTGCTGTGCGATTATCTGTTTCGGTGTAAAATTTAGACAGGACTTAAACATAGGGTGAGACGGGTAATGGTTATCTATAGTCCAGGGCTGACTCAAGACCAGGAGTGCGAATTCATCGCTACACTGGCATGCCATTTCCACGTGTTCCAGGGACATGGGCAGAATTAGTTCAGATGGTGGTCGCCCCATAAGCGTAATTGCTCGCAACCTTCCTTTATTTATAATGTGGCTGTAGGCTTCCAGTCGAGTGGTAACTGTCCGAGGGTAATGACTAGGGCTAAATATCCATTCCAATATGCTCAGCGGGTTATTTTTACTCGTGACCCACTGGGCTAGCAGGCCTATTAGTTCACTTCCGTGATCACAGATAAACAGCTTTACCGGCGCCTCTGGGATAAGTCGAGAAGCCACATTCCGACCAATCTTCTCCTCGATTACTTTTAGCGCCCTTTTGGCATCGTCTGTTAATTGTCGCGGCTCTTGGGGGTTGCGGCCATTGTGCAGTAACGCAAACAACGGCTGCATGTCTTCGTTCGTAATGCCACACAAAGTACGCACCCACTGGATATCCCCGACCAATTTTTGAACATCATTCAATGTTTTAATTGACGTTCGAATGTGTAACTTCTGGGGGCGAATAACAGTTTCTGTGAGCTTCAATCCTAAATATTGCCAGGGACATTGGCGCTGGATTTTTTCTGGAGCGATAACCAAGCCCCACTGTTCCAACTGGGTTTTTAACTCTTCTATACTCGCCGATGTGATCCCTTGAGGCCTTGCCATTAGAATATCATCCATGTAATGGTATATCAAATACTCAGGGTGCTTTTGCTGAAAGGGCTGTAAGGCCAGGTCAACGTACCATTGACAAATTGTCGGGGAATTTTTCATTCCCTGTGGTAAAACCGTCCACTGGTACCTCTGAGCAGGGGCCATACGATTTTGCGACGGGATGGTAAAGGCAAACTTGTCGCAGTCGTCTTTGTGCAGAGGTATGGTAAAAAACCAGTCCTTTAAGTCTATTACCACCACCTGCCAACCGGCGGGTATCATGGTTGGTGAAGGCAAGCCTGGTTGTAAGGCACCCATTTCTTGTAGCACTGCGTTTACGGCCCTTAGATCTTGCAATAACCGCCACTTCCCTGATTTCTTTTGGATGGTAAAAACTGGAGTATTCCACGGGCTCGTAGAGGGGACCAAGTGTCCAAGTTGCACCTGTTCACTGACGAGATGTTGTAGCTGTACGAGCTTATCTTCTGGCAGCGGCCATTGATCCACCCAGACCGGGGTTGAGGTCAGCCACGTTAGCTTCAAGGTCGGTCGAGGCGTGCTCGTGTCAATGGCCGCCACTAAAAAGGCGTCTGTAGAGTGCAGCCCCATTGTCCCAGGACATCTCTTCCCAATAAGCAAATATCCCCGGGTAGGACAAACGGATGCACTAAGGCCACCAGCCCACCCTCCGTGTCCTGAAATCGGATCATGGCTCGGCTTTTCAAAGTGGGCACCGCACCCCCTACTCCCATTATTGCCCCGGAGAGAGGTTCAACAGGCCATGGAGTGGGCCAGAATTGCTGGCCTATAATTGTTACATCGGCCCCTGTATCCAACAAAAAAGGCATGGGGCCTGCTGTAGTTCCATCTGGACCCTTAAGGATTACCCGACGCTCTGGTCGCCTTTTCTCAATTGACTCCACAAAGGCTATCTGAGTTTCTCCCGTGGAACCAAAGCTCTGATTCCCACGTTCCTTCTTACTAGCAATAGGCACAGCCACGCGGAATGGCACTAGCTGAGCTATTTTTGTCCCCCTTTTTATCGTAATGGGGGGTGCCAGTGCTCTGACCATTATTCTGATAGGACCAGTATAGTCAGCGTCAATGACGCCAGGCAATACAAAAAGACCTTGACAAGAGGCAGAGGACCGGCCGATCAATAAGGCGCTAAGGTTGTCTCCCAGCGGCCCCGATTCCACTGAGGGAACAACCTTTACTTGATCGTCCTCAAAAGTAACGTCTATTCCCACGGCCAGATCAACTCCGGCTGACCCTCGTGTCCCGGCAAGCAGCCGTTTGAGGCAACCATCACTTTGGGGTATTTCGCTGTCCCCGCGCCCCCCATCTGGGCGCTGGTCCGGGAGTTTCCCGGCAGGGGAGTGCCGTCTCTTCTAAACCGTGACCTGCATTCATTTGCTTTATGCCCAAATTTATCACATCGATCGCACGTTCCTGCAAATCCATCTCTACTGCCTGCTTCCACTCTTTTACGATTGGGACAATTCCGTTTGAAATGTCCATCCTGTCCACAGGCAAAACAACCTGTGCGGGACTTAGGACCCCTATCCCTTCTTCCCTGCTGCAGGGCAGGTCTCAAGGCCGCCGCTAGCGCACTTGCATGAATACGAGCCCGTTCTTTTTCCTCCTGCATTCTCGGTATCTTTGAACAGGCTTCTACATAGCGGGTAAGACTGGATCCCGCAGGCAAGGAAGCAATTATTTGCTGACATTGGGAATTAGCATTTTGTAACGCAAGATCTTTACAAACTGCCTTTTTGGCCTCCGGGGTAAGGGTTGGCGCAGCATCTATAGAGGCCTTTAGCCGATCAATGAACTGCATATACGGTTCCCCTACGCCCTGCTTCACCTGAGAGTATGGGGGAACCGGCGTTCCTAAATTTGGTAGCTCCTCCAAAGCGGCGAGGGCCAGCGCCTGTGTTTGTTGCGTCACCCTGGGGTCTAATGCCGCCTGCGTGGCCCCATCTGCATACTGCCCACTGCCAGTCAGCATGTCCAAGGTGGCAAAGCGCAGTGGGTCTCCCGGCGGCCGGTTAACATTGTCTAGCATAGCAACTTCCAACTTGTCCTTCCATTTCTCCCTCCACAGCATATACATCGTGGGTGATAAAACCAATTCAAGTAGAGTTTTGATATCAATGGGCAACAACACCTGTCCCTTAAAGAAGGACCATAGCAGCTGCCTAGTGGCCTTATTATCCAACCCATATTGCTGTACCGACCGCTGCAAATTACTGATAATTTTCCAATCAAATGGAGCCCACTGCCGCTGTTCTCCTTGGACCATTACTGGCCATGCTTGTAGGGACGACGGTAGCATTGTCCCCTCTATTCGGGCATTCTCAATAATGCCCCTCCATCGCATTCCTGGACTAAAAGCAGGGTCCTTTGCTGGAAGGGAGGGAGGCGGGGGTGGTACATCGAACGAACCGGTGTTCCCGTCCTCCCCCCTCTCCGCGTTTTTGGACTGATATTCCGCAGTCCGCCACTCTATTCCCCGTTTCCACGCCGCTTTTTCCTCCTCCCCCACTCCACTACCAAACCGCCCCGCAAGTACTCATCTGCATCCTGCAAAGACATTTCCCCATCCTCCAACATGCGGCGGATCCAGTTACGCTGCTTATGCTCAGAAACCCCCGCCTCCCTCAAAGGATCCTCAGCAGACCTTGCTTTCGGCGCCTCCGCTTCATTAAGCGCGACATTTTCACTCCCCCCCACTCCATCAGAAACATCCCCAAACACCGCCCGCTCCAAAGTTTTAATTCCAGTAACTATGGACTGTTGTGCTCGCTTATAAGCGTCCTTCACCATGGCGTTTTTCGAGCCTCGGTCTAGTCGTTTCATTTCCTCTAGTAGCCCCAGCATTAACTCTTCCTGTCCTTGCAGCATCTGTCGCAGGTCACTCGCTGGGCAAGTGTTGTCAGCACTGTCGTACTCCATGGGCTCGTCGCACACCGGGTCCGTGGTGTTTTTATACTCCGGGTTTGCTGGTGCCGCAGGAGTCACGGGCTGCGGAGCAGCAGGGACACATGGTCCGAGGGGAACGCGATTGATTTCGTCTTCCTCTTCCCAAAGCCCTTCTTCCTTTCGTTGCGCTGGCCAGGCAGTTAAATCCTCCTCTCCGCTCGTCTCTGCCGAGAGGGAGGCTCTGGCAGCCAATGCGATGGCTGCTTCCCCTCTCAGGGTAGCCACCATAGTTTTGACTCGCCGGTATATGGGAGCTAAGTGTTTAGCGTCCTTATTGCCCGTTTGCACCGACTCCCATAACTCCATGCCCACCTTCTTCCAAACTTCAATATCATATAGCTGGCTAGGGGTTTTTAGAAGCCCACGACGCCGACACCACAGTAACAATGTCTCTATCTCGGCTGCAATGAGGTCTTCTCCCAGCCTTTTTGCCACCCGCAGCAAACTTTGTACCGCTGCTTTTTCAACCGCCGATACGGCGGAACCCATACTGCCACAGTCCCTTAATTTCCAAGGGGCGGATCCGCTCCTGCCTCTCTCGGGCAGCCCGGCTTACCTCAACGCCGGCCGGCAGTATCCCTGCTTTCTTCGGCACGTAGGCGAATCACGTCGGGGTCACCAATTGCCGCCATCGCCGAGATCTGTGAGTCATGCAGGACCGGAACGACAGAACACACCGATGCGATGCACAGTCGAACATTTATTTTTGCTACAAGCCCGATTTTATAGACAGATCAGTTTAGTTTGCGCAACTAGCTAAATGTTAATTGGCTAATTTCCCCGGGCATAGCTGTCCATACGACCCGTCTTTGTCTTCTATTGGTTCCTTTTGATGTTGCCTTTATGTTGCAAACATCTTGGAATGTCCCGTTATCATTCCGTCCTTGATGGTTACTCCAACTTCTTGGCTCCTTTTCCAGCTGCCAGCTGTCTCTTCTTGTATCCTTCCCAGCCTCGGTACCCGAGATAAAGGTGCAGCCTAAAACTATCTAATGCCTTGCAATCTCATGAGAAGTAGAGGCTTACACATTCTGTTTAGACAAAGAGGTAGTTATCATGTTTATACTGATACTCTGTAGCTTCTAAAGATCAAGGGCAAAGAGGGCTATAGTGTTCAGGCACAGCTGCTACTCTGAGCAATTTAAGGTGATGTCAGAGGCATTGCAGTTTCTTTGGCCTACAATGTTAAAAGTTTCATGTTCTATTAAAAGCTTGAAAGCTCGGTTAGTCAGGACCCGGCATATGATTCAAAAGGTCTGAAACCCAGCCCTCATTTCCCAGGTCTGTATTGGTTCTTCTCAGATATTCTGGTAAGGTGAAATTCTGTATCTTTTGGGTAGCTAAATAATAAAGGTGTAACTTGATGCTTGCTCAGAGCCATGGGATTTAATAAGGGAAATAAACCTTTTCCCATTATTTTTGTAATAGCAACAAGAATGGCCAAATTCCATTTCCTGAGATCAATTGTATCAGGAATTCCATGCAACTCTGGGGGCTGCTCTTCCCTGAACTGCACTTTAGTTTTTGACAGGGGGATTGGGTATAAATTACAAAATGTACTATTTCTAGGCAGATAAATGTCATCTGTCTTTCATGTTTGGTCACTCTTGTTATCTCAACTATCTTTTACCCAACAGACTAGTAACCTATCAGTGCAAACCACAAAGATGAAAAACAAATGTTACCACTTCCTGTGATCCTCTGTGCAGAAACCAGCTCTTTGCATTTTAAAACAGTTTGTCCTGCTACTTCAAAGAATCATTGGTCTGTCTCCACTCATGTGTGGCATCGTTTTCTTGAGAGGAAGCCAAAAAGCTGTGAAAAAAACCAGATCTTCTTTGAATTAAGGCTGTTTCTGCTGTGCTGAAGCTTTCATTCTTCACACACCCAATATTCATGATGCTACATTTTAAACAGACTTTGAGCATGCATTGTTCCCATAAATTTGGGATATTGAAAATCTGAAATTTCATTTTCTTAACTTTTTTTTTCCCACTGGTTGTTTTTTATTTTAATTGCTTTTGACTATAACTCTAATCTCTAAAAAGTTAAAGAGTAGCTTTCCCTAGTCTTGACTGAAGCACAAAAGGACTTAAAGCTTGACTAATTGGCATTGTGTGTAAAGGATGGAATCTACATGTTCCTTTGTGTATTTAAGCTTCTCTCTATTTAATGCTCAGGCATCTCAATTCCTCTCACCAAATTCTTTTTCATAATTACAGTCCTTGGGGCCAAGGCAATCGTATTTATGGTGCCATTCAAAATTATCAGACTCTGACAAACAAAGAAGTAATCTGAAATATGAGACAGTAGAACTGATCAAATATGAAAGACAGATGATATTTGTCTGCTTGGAGATAGACCATCTTGTAAAGTAGAGATAAAGATGACAAATTATCCTTCTGTTTCCCTCTTTGAACAGATGAAAGATCTTTCTTGTCTATCTCATGTTTTTTTACTTCCACTAAATCTGTGTAAATCTTCCTTTAATTCTGTTAATTTTGCAGGATTCATTAAACTGAAGGATTCTAAAGAGTTATAATCTGGTATTTCTTTTAGAAACACCCTGTGAACCCCATCTCAGCAGAAATGTTAAAAGACAGGTGCATGTTTCTTAGAAAGTGAACAGAAGCTTTAACTATGTCAGAAATCAATGTTAGATGGCAGTACATAAGACATTATTCCAGTACTGTAGAGTTATATGGTTAACATTTGTATTTGCAAAGTGTACGCATGTCAAAGAGTTGGATGCCATATGTGAGCACCAGAGGAGGTAAATCAAAGGCAAAATAAAAATGAAGACATGCAGATATCTATACTGTACTTGCGTCAGCAGTGACTGGTGCTTCTCAGTTACCAACAGCCTAGCATTTGATTATCCAGTGACAGTGAGTCTTAGAAAAGTGAGATTTGACTCTAATTCCTATAGAAAACAAATGTGCACTGATTTGAGGATGATCTTATAAATCTTTTCCATATTTGATGTCTATTATTCTTTGAACACAACTGTTTATAAAAAATGCAATTCTAACTTAATAAATAAAATATTACGTTACATTACAGTACTAGTGCCCTAATGTATCTTGCAGCTTTAAACACCTAGTATGTTTTGCTGAGCAGGATAAAAAATAACCAGAAGGTATTCTAACTATCTAACTGTTTTCCAACTATCTTTTTTGAATCTAAAACATCTAGTATAGAAAAACAAATAGAAATGTAACAAGCATTAATCATCTTACCTTTTGTCAAAGTATATCAACAACAAATTTTTACTTTAATACATTTTCATAGAGGAAGTGACTAATAATGTTAGTAGGCATTTCCTGCATCATTTCATTCAGTTACCAGCTTTAATGTATAGTTCTTTTCCAGATGTTTGCCATATTTTTTCTCAAGCATTTTTACCTACCGCTACCTGGGTAAAAATCATATTGATGTAATTTTCAGTTTGGTGCAACTGATTCAGTTTCTCTGTCCCCATTTCATAGGAACAAAGTTACCTACCAGTCAGAAAACGTAAGAATAGGCAGATCTGTCGTCTTCCCAGCATAGCTAAGTCGGGAAAAGGAATGCATTCAGCACAACCAAAGGTAAGAGAACTGTGTGGATCTCAGAAGATGGAGGCATAGATTTAATTTACCAATAATTCAGATTGTCATAGTACTTACTTGTATTGAAATTACCTAGCAATTGGCAGCTATTGTCCAGGTCCAGATGGTACGTACTCAATCAAATCCTTCTTCATTCTCTGTGCTCCTCTCACGAAGGCTGGTTGCAATTATGAACTTGTAGTTGAAGAAGTGGAGGGAAATTTGTCTTCCTGTGCCTTAAGACAAACATCCATCTAAGCAGTCAGAGAGGACCAAGGGCCCTACAGTGGCAGGGTAGTCCATGTCTTAGCTTGGTTTGCTTCTTTCCCCTTGCACATTTGATTGCTGTCTCAAGAAGGTACTTCTCTCCAGATTTTGCCTGTATAAGATGTTCAGGAGAGCATAGCAGGTAGCTCCCACCATCCTTCACAGACTGGCACTCTATGTTCTTCAGTGCATTGCACTCCCCAGCTTCCTCTGTGATACAGCCAACATATTCTTGACCACCTTCTACGATTGTTGCCCAAAGATTGTCCAAAGTTTTCAAAGATGTGTTGATCTGTCTCCTTGACAACTGAAGGAGAGTCAGAGGTCTGTTGACTGGGAGAACTGCTAACTGTGGGTTCCCTGTATGAAAACAAAAAGTGAGAGTAATAATGCAAGATTCTCAAATAATTCTCTCTTCTCTTCCAAAATTGATATTTTTTTCTAACTCAGGGTTGCACAAGTAATGGAAAAATAACGTCATTGCTCTATGCAATCGTTTATATATTTTAACCTATGCTAGTCAGTGAGCCATGCTGTGGCACACGTGTTACATGTCTTGTATTATTATAAAGGGGATTGGAAGGATTCTGTTTTGCTGGAGGACCACAAGCAGAGTGATGATCCATATGCAATAGGGGGAAAGTAGTCTTTTTTTTTTTCTTCTAAAGGTCAATGGAAGTGAGGGAATCAGTCACTGAGAGAGTCATGGAGGTAGCAATAGGATAAGAATGAGAAAAAAAATCAGAATTATATCTTTTTTGGATTAAATGTTTCTTACAATCAAATTTGACATACGGGACAACTTCCATATATCAATAGTTTAACAGCCATCTAAAACACTCAAGACTGCAGAACAGCTGCCTTGCTCTTACATGAACTCAAATAATCACAGTACTCCTAACGTTGTCAACTCATTCTCAATAAGTCATTAAATGTGGAATTCATAGTTGACTTCGTGATATTGTGATTTCTTTGGGTGCTGCTTGTGATTTTTACTTTTGCTGAATTAGTCAAATTCTGATTAATTATTCCAATTCTGATGATGTTGATTATCGACAATGAAAATAATCTCTGCTTGAGTATTGACAATTATTCTTTTAATTATCATTATCATTTTGTCATAGATTTTGATCTGTTATTTTGGTGCTATCAGGGAAAATCATTGATCCAATGAACTGACTGCTGGAAATCTGAATGCTTGTGTGGACCTTCCTATTGAATAGCTACACTTTATGGAATATGAAAGAAACAAAACCTAAGAAATTAGAAGCTAAACAAGTTCATGCTATATACAACATGCTGTATGGTATTTTCAAAACTAAGTAAGACTGAAGATTGTTCACAAAGCCTCAGCTAATGTATGCTGGGCATCACAGCTCTACAGAGCAGGTACACAAGCTTTTACTTTCTTCCAGATGTAATCACAAGAGTAATACCATTTCAATAGTTAATAAAAATCAATTTCAAAATAATCATAGAATCACAGAATGGTTTAGGTTGGAAGGGACCTTAAAGATCATCTAGTTCCAAATCCTCTGCCCTAGGCAGGGACACCTCCCACTAGGCCAGGTTGCTCAAAGCCCCATCCAGCCTGGCCTTGAAACACTTCTAGGAATGGGGCATCCACAACTTCTCTGGGCAACCTGTTCCCATGTCTCACCACCCTCAGAGGGAAAAATTTCTTTCTAAAGTCTATTCTAAGTCTACCCTCTTCCAGTCTGAAGCCATTCCCCCTCATCCTACCACTACATGCCCTTGTAAAAAGTCCCTCTCCAGCTTTCTTGTAGGCCCCCTGCAGATACTGCAAGGCTGCTACAAGGTCTCCCTGGAGCCTTCTCTTCTCCAGGCTGAACAACCCCAACTCTCTCAGCCTGTCTTCATAGGAGAGGTGCTCCAGCCCTCTGATCATTCTTGTGGCCCTCCTATGGACCCGCTCCAACAGGTCCACGTCCTTCTTGTGCTAAGGAGTCCAAAGCTGGACACAGTACTCCAGGTGCAGTCTCATGAGAGGGGAGTAGAGGGACAGCATCACTTGCCTCGACCTATTGGCCACACTTCTTTTGATGCAGCCCAGGATATGGATGGCCTTCTGGGCTGCAAGCGTGCATTGTCGGCTCATGTTGAGCTTCTCGTCCACCAACACACCCAAGTCTTTATCCTCAGGGCTGTTCTCAATGCATTCCCTGCCCAGCCTGTATCTGTGCTTGGGGTTGCCCTGACCCACGTGCAGGACCTTGCACTTGGCCTGGTTGAACTTCATGAAGTTTGCATGGGCCCACCTTTCAGGCCTGTCCAGGTCTCTCTGAATGGCATCCCTTCCCTCCAGCATGTCAACCACTGCACACAGCTTGGTGTCGTCGGCATACTGGCTGAGGGTACACTCAATCCCACTCTCCACGTCACCGACAAAGATGTTAAAAAGCACTGGTCCCAGTACTGACCCCTGCCATTCTCCCAGTCCCTGCCTTTGCCTTCTGTGACTTGGGCGGTGTGGCTAGAGCACTTGCTGGTGAAGACCAAGGCAAAAAAGTCATTGAGTACCCCAGCCTTCTCCATATCCCAGATGACCAGGTCTCCTGTTGCCTTCCGCAGAGGGCCCACATCTTCCCTAGTCTTCCTTTTATCATTGACATTTCTATAAAAGTAGAAGCCTGTAGAATGGGGGTTGGACTAGGTGATCTCCAGAGGTCCCCTCCAACCCTGACAATTCTGTGATTCTGTGAGAAGCCTTTCTTGTAGCCCCTGATGTCCCTGGTCAGATTTAACTCTGTCTGGGCTTTAGCTTGCCTAACCTGGTCCCTGGCTGATTGGACAGTTACTCTATATTCCTCCCAGGCTACCTCTCCTTGCTACCACCCTCTGCAGGTCTCCTTTTTGTTTTTGAGTGTGTCCGGAAGCTCCTTGTTCATCCATGCAGGCCTCCTGGCTTTTTTGCCTGACTTCCTCTTTGCTGGGATGCATCCCTCCGGAGCTTGGAGGATGTGATCCTTGACTATTAACCAGCTTCCTTGGGCCCCTCTTCGCTCCAGGGCTTTATCCCATGGTACTCTGCCAAGCAGATCCCTCAAAAGGCCAAAGTCTGCTCTCCTGCTGTCCAGGGTAGTGAGCTTGCTGTGCACCCTCCTCGCTGCCCTAAGGATCTTGACATTTCATGATCACTGCTGCCAAGGCTGCCCTTGAACTTCACGTTCCCCAGTAGCCCCTCCTTGTTCGTAAGGACAAGGTCCAGCATAGCTCCTTTCCTCGTTGGCTCCTCTACCACTTGGAGAAGGAAGTGGTCATCAATGCATTCCACTAACTTCCTGGATTGCTTGTGCCCTGCTGTATTGTCCCTCCAACAGATATCATGTTGGCTGGAGTCTTCCATGAGGATCAGGGCCTGTGAATGTGATGCCACTGCCATCTATCTGCCTATAGAGGGCCTCATCTGCTTGGTCTTCCTCGTCAGGTGGCCCATAGCACACCCCCACTGTAACATCACCTGCCTCTGCTCTCCTTTTAATCCTGACCCATAAACTCTCAGTAGTTTCCTCATCCATCCCCAGGCAGAGCTTCGTGGTCCTCTAGCTGGTCCTTGACATAGAGGGCAACACCCCTTCTTTGTTTCCCCTGCCTGTCCTTCCTGAAGAGCCTGTGTCCCTCCATTCCAACACTCCAGTCATGGGAGCCATCCCACCACGTCTCTGTGATTCCAATATGATAATAGCCCTGGAGATGTGAGCATGTCTCTAACTTCTCTTGTTTGTTCCCCATGCTACATGTGTTTGTATAGAGGCACTTAAGCTGGGTCCCCACTGAAGTTGATTTACTGGCTGGAGTGGCTGCAATCCCTTTGTGCTGCTAAATAAATTATAATAAAATAATAATAATGAAAAAGTGGTGAAAGTTTTTAGGCTGACACAGAATTCATGGCTAAGCATTATTCACGAGCTATAAGACAGTATCTTTCTCTTCTCCTCCTGACGTCTGTCTTCTTCAACCGGTATGGCTGCCTTTGAGATTGTAAGCAGGTAGGAATTGACAATATTAATCATTCTATTTTAAAAATCCCAGCAAAAGAGGCCACAGCTTGCTGAGATATTTTGGTGCTCCCAGTTTAAATGTCAGACAGTAATGGCAGTGTCAAAGCACAACAGAGATAGGGTACAACAAATAGGGTAGTTCCGTCAGCATGGCGAGGCAGCATAAACTGATAAGCACTGCTGAAAAAGGCACTCAAATATGTCCCTGGCCCTGGTTACTTGTCCTTAACTGCAGGCAACATTTCTGCCACTCCATGGTGAATTGGAAGAGGACTGATGCAGGTTAAAACTGAGCTAAGTTTGCTGTGCTGGTTTAATTTTAACCTGAGTTATTTTTTGATCCAATTTATTGTAAGACTTCATGAACATTTGTGCTGGCATGAAGAAGGGGACAGCTGAGGATTACAAATAAATAGCAAAGGGAGAAGCAGACTTCCCACCCCCCTCCCCAGCCCTCTTTTAGCAACAACGCTGGTTTAAAATGCTCGTGCAACTTTGGTGCTTTTCTCTGTCCTGTTGTAGTCTGTCTCAGTATGCATGAAGAAACATCTTGGACTTCTCCTTGTTCTCAATTGTTCTCAGTCTGCACCTGTCCAGACTGCTGTTATTAATTTTAAATATCAGTTTGGTGTGTGAAAGAGTTTTTTGAAGTGTGTGTTAATTAAACCCCTAGTGGGGGAGAGCAGACAATAGCAATGTTGGATATATGCAGTTTCTTCTGTATTTAGCATGTTATCTGGGATAACATGGCCCAATAGGAAAAGATGTGGTGTGTGAGGGATATCTGCCGATTAGCTACATTTTATCGTCTCAGAATATGACACTGAATTTCAACCAACTCAATTCAGGAAATTCACTCTTAATGACAGCAACATGATTTAGGCCACCAGATACAGAACTTTGAAGTTTGCTTCAAAGCCAACTGAAATTGTGATCAGTCTTGATTTCAGGAGGCTTTTGGTCAGGTCTTTTGAGGATAATCATAGAATCATAGAATGGTTAGAGTTGGAAGGGGCTTTAAAGATCATCTAGTTCCAACCCCCCTGCCATGGGTAGGGACATCTCCCACTAGACTAGGTTGCTCAAAGCAATAATACCCAGTAATAACTAAGATTGATTTTTTTTTTAATATAAATTATTTCCTGGTGACCTTGGAAAAGCCCATCAGAATTCACTGAATGAAGCAATTCTGAGCTGACTTATGATGGATATCCTAGGAAGAACTTAAAGCAAGGCATCATTGTGTTCTCACTGCTTGGCATTTAGAGACTTAATTTTACCTGTGATCTTTTGCACTCGGTCACTTTTTGTTTTAACAAGGTGGATGATTTCTCCTGGCATGGGGGTGTATCTCTGTTTAAGAGGGAGCCAAGATAATGGGAGAATTGCCTTTTAGGGTGGCTGAGGCACATTCTCTTCAATGTGGAAGAGTTCGGCTGAGCATTAACTATGTCTTTGTTTAATCAGGTTATGGCAAGAGGACACAAGGGCTTTTGACACTAAAGACTGCCTTAGTCTCAAATGTAGCAAGACAATGGAATTATAGTAATTTAAGGTGCAGAGTTTTTCACTTCCTGCACTGGTGTCCAAATAGTATTGTTAAAATACCTTTAAGGACCATTAGTTGAAGACTCATGGGCATTTTCCTTTCCCCATATTCCATTTATAGTGACAATTCATACTTAGTTGTGCTTGGTCATAAGATTCCAAACTTAAAAAAAAAGAACAATTTCGGTAATCGTCTTTCTTTTCCCAGACCCCTATTTCAGTCCCATAAACTGGAGATCTCAAAATGAAATGCTTATATTCTGAAATCTTTAAAGCTGTTTTTGAAATATAATTAAATATTAGAACCTCATCCATAGCAATTCTACTGAAATTCATCACATTCACTGCCTCCGGTGTACAGGTTGTTTGATTATGGGTTACTCTGGCTTTAAGAAATCTTTGGATATTGCTTATTAAATGTTATAACTTTTTCAAGAAATTGGAGAGAAGATGGAAATCATAATGATAGTTTTCTTTTGTATAATTTGTAACCATTAGAGTTTTAAAATTCTGCTTGTTTTTGACTACTTTAGCATTCATTGAATTTACTCATATCTTACATCAATCAAAGGCATTAATTTTCTGCAGAACATGATGTATGCTAAAGCTCTGTGTCTGCGTATATGAAGACCGAGCAGGTTGATCATAATAATTTCAATTATATCTAGGTTTTTTTTGTAGTGGTTTTAGGTAGAACTCAAATCCCTTGTAAAAGATGTTCTCTTTGTCTGTGTTCATACGGCTGTGCAGAAGTAACCACGAAGCCACTGGCAGCCTGCAGGTTTTGGAAAGGCGGACCAGCTGGTATGATTGAGAGACAGATCCTTATGTGAACACTTCTGAGCTCATTTTCCTGCCACGTGGATGGGTCTTAGCGCTCTTGTGCCTTGCCTAGCTGCCCCCACCCATTCCATCTGCCCTTCTGACAGACTCTTGCAGCCAGCACTGGGCAGATGCAATGGCACAAAGCCTTTTCTAGGAATGTTGAAGTGTCCCCATAAAGGAAAGGCAGATGAGATACATTTACTAAGAACTGGCTGAATTTAGGCTACCTGCAAAGGAACTATATATGCGAAGTGGAGAGCTGCCAAAGTTCCTGGGAACATTTAAATCAGCAAGATACAGATATAGCACTGAGTAGTTTTGAAACCATCATTTAAAGAAAAATCATGATCTGTATGGGATATGTTTTCCGCCTTAATTTATGAGGTTGCATATAGAAAGTCTGATTCTCCTCATTTATCAGCTTTGTGCACTGTATCTTCATTAGCCCTAGTGAGGGTAATAAAAAATAAGTGATAGTAGAGTTCTTTGCTGATAATAATATTCTCTGCTGAACTGTGTACACTTTGGAACATGAGTGAGCTTGTCTCTGCTGAGATCAGCTCCTGCTTCCCCTTTTTTCATTTGCTTTGATTCATCTTTCTTGCCAAAGAAATTTGGAGGCAGATTTTTCCAGCTGCTCCTGAAAGAGTGGCAAAGTATGTTATTAAAATGATGTGAAGCATTCTGTCCTCTGCACATCACAGCCAGGCTGTTCCTAAGCAGGAACTGTGCCTAACTCCCGAATTTTGATCTGTGTTATTCCTGAGACATGTTACCCAGCACATACTGCAGTAGCTCCTCTGTACACTCTTTATCCTTTCTGTGCATGTCCCTGTAAGGAAAAAGGATTTATGAGAAAATTTTGGTTTTGTCAACATGATATAATTTATTACCATTCTGATTATGACATCATTTTACACTCTGTAGCTGAACATGCAGGGGGTATCTTTGACACAGGGTAAGAAAATGAGTGTTATTGTCCAAAGTGTGAGACAAGACTGTGGTAACACCAGCAAAAAGACAGGTCAGCACGACATTTGCGTGTATGGTTAGCAGTGATACTGCAAAATTAGTCACAGAACTGCTTACGTTGGAAGGCACCTCTTGAGATCATCTACTTCAACCCCAATTATTCTTTGTACAATAATATGTAATGGTTAAGGAAATAGTTCTCCTTTGAAATCTCCCTAATATTCTCTGTATTTATAATGCATGTGAAGAGAGTATTATTAAAGTATTTTTCCCAAATAATAGGAGAGCTCCTTTATTAAATATGTATTTCTCCCAGAATCCCACTGGGGCATGATTTGTAACATACTCCTCCTCTCCAAAGAGAAAGTGAGGCAAAATATATACTTAAAATCTTTTATTTAAATTAACAGTAGGAATGCACATGTGCCAGGTATGGACTTTTTGGCATGTCTGTCTTTAATACAGTGACATTAATGTATTAAAATTCAGCATGTGTACTGAGATTGTGTCAGTACACGGATCTAGCAAAGACTGTAAGCACTCACCTTTGAAGTTCATAGAACCTCTTGTGTACTTCAAATTAACTGTGTGCTGAAATATCTTACTGAATCCATGCCTTGGACTGCTCATTAACTCATGTCTCCCCCACAGAGGTGTTGCCTTAACCACATGTTATTCAAATCATAGTTGACTGCTCAGTTTAATAACATCAGGTGAAATGCAGACTGCAGTCTGAATCCCAGGGGTTTCCCATGGTGTCCAGGTACTGAGAAATATGCCGCCAGGCTGGTGGTTGCCAGCTGATGACGCACATCAGCATCAGAAGTGAATCAAGGAGGTCTGCCAGGCTTGCTCACTTGGCTTCTTTGCCAAACACAATGCTGCCAGGAACTGTTAACATCCTGAGGAGGCTGCGGCAGGGATGGCAGTGCTGCTAGTATGGGAGGTAGTTCAGACCCTTCTCATGTCTGGTGCTCCTTATTCCTCATACTACAGCACCTCTGTACCCCTGGCTGCAGCCGGAGCGCCGTGCCTCTATGGAGGCTCGGTGCTGCTGCAGGTCTGGGGAAGGAGATGGCCGTGGACTCCTAAATGAGGCACTGGATGAGAGTGGGAGGAAGTGAACAGCAGTGAACCACTGCACTCAGCATGAACCTGCAGTTCTGGTATGCTTAAGTGCCTACAGCATTTCTGAAAATTGGCTTTTGGCTACTAGAACCCACATAACTAAATATAGACATCTTGCAATAGCTAAAGGTAGATACCAGCAACAGACAGTCCAGCCTGCCTAAATAAGGCCCATGGGCTTCATATACAGCCCTTGCAGGGCGGCAGAACCATTCAAAATACCCAGAGGGTTCCACCCAGAGCTAGTCAGAAGCAAAATGTAGGCAGAGGGATGTGCCTGGAAGTAGTATTCGTATCCTTACTTTACATACTTCCACCTACTCATTAGATCTGTTTTTATTCCTAATCAAAAGTATATTGATAGGTCTGTCTATTTTTTAGTAGGAGCTATGTAATTGCAATTGTGATGACTAAGGATATACGTGAAGTAAGGTTTGAAGAGAGAGGTAATTTCTTTCATCAGCCTAATTCAAAATGTTGGAAAGTCACAGACTTACTTCTTTTTTTGGTTGTTGTTATTGTTTGGGTTTTGTTCTTTTTAATGTGGGTTCTGTTTTCTGATAATGATTAGACAGTTCATCTGCAGAGCCGAAGTTTTTTCCTGTACTTATCTGCTCATTCAGATTACATTTGCTATATACTTTTTCTATTAAATGGTTCACTGGCAGCCATGATGCAGTTGCCCAGGAAAACTGTGGCCTTCTATTTTGTTGATTGGGATTAGATATCTTTCAGTTTAGAAGTCATAAAAAGTTATGAAGTTTCACATTTTCAGGTGATTGCATATGCATCCGCCCATGGGGTTTTTTTTGTATTCAGTTGTCTGCTTTACTTGCATTTTGCGTTCAGAATTGAACTGCTCAGTTTTGAAAGTGTTTTGTCTTTTTCTTAAATTGTCCCTTCTTCCAACATTCTTCACAGGTTACCTATTATCAACCTCTGCTATTTAGCTGCAAAAGCCTGTGATTGGTTCTTGGTGTGTAACATTTCATTGTTCTGCTGTGATCTTATCTTCTTCCTCCTCTTCTACCTCCCCGTTGACTATGACAACTGGTGTCAACTTTACACGAGATCCCATTTTGTGTGTTAGTCCCTGCCTAGCAGTTTAACACTGTATTATTAACAGCACAAAGTTGTCCTGACACATGACTGACACTCCAGTCAAATAATGTATAAAAACATTAACCAAAAAAGATTAATCAAATAAAAACTTCTCAAGGAACCTCAAACCTAGGCAGCAAACAAATGTAATTCATTACATGCATCTATATTGATTAGTATGAATTCATTTGCTTTGTAGTTTTTGTATTTATGCTTGTTATATATAGCAAAGAGTTTTGCTCCATACAGGTAGCTGCAAGAATCAGAGGTGTAGTGAAGTGGTGTGCCAGCAAGAGGAGGGTGTTGAACTGTTATATGCACAGTTTTAACACACCAATTATTTTATTTCACTTGAGCACTCTGTATGAAGAAATGAAGTGGTTCTCTCTGATGACAGTTAGAAGAGACGTGGCCTATGATTAGCAGCAGGTCTCTAGAAACTTCTAGGTAAATTATTTGCAAGACCGACATGCAAATATTAGTGTAATGTAAATGGGAAAAGTATGGGAAGACACGTAATGCCAGTGGCATTGTTGCTTGATTAGGCCTGGGGTCTATTCAGTAGAGAGGCAGGAGATACCCACTGTGAGGTGGGCAAATATTGAACCACTGAAGTAGGTGCTGCAATAGCAGAGAGCACTGTGAGGTTTAATTTCCAGGAAGGTGGTTCAGCTCTCAAGGGTCTGGGACGTGCCTGGTTGGGAGATCCTTGCTGGGAAACGGAGATCTACACTGTGCCCTGCTCAGACTCCCATTTGCAGTACATACCCATTCAGTTTTCCACAAGTGCAGATCAAATTATGCTCTTGCAGGAGATACAAGTTAAATTTACACACAGGCTCAGCACCTCTTAATATTTTCCAAATATCAGTAGTATTTCCCCTTGCAGTATACTGATGTCAAGTCACTGCCACGTACCAGCACTTGTTGAGCTCTAAAAGGAGCTGGTGCAGATTCATTTAGCTGTCTCTGCTCTCCTCCCAAATCAATTTAACTTTTTCAAGTCACTGAAACCAGAGTCAATTTGCCCCCTCCTGACATCTCCAAATTAATTTGGCACGTATCATAACCTACACAAAAATTATCAGAGTTATTTGGCACCTTTTGATTGTTGGGTTCATAAGTATTGTGTTTGTGAAATCTAGAGGAGTCATGACAGACTTCTCAATGCTTGAATGAAAGCTAACACTTCTCATGTTGACTTGCTCAGTTCATAGTGAGTGTGGTTTGGGATCTGTCTGGGGAAGGATCCATCTTCCACTAGACTTCACAAAAAATTTATTTGATTTCATACAGTTTCTTCATTTTCCATCACTTTCCTTGTTTCCTTTCAAGCTCTAAATTTGACTCCCAGGAACAGCAGAACACTTCACTGATGTGAATTGGAGCAGGATATGAAGGCAAAGGCAGAATTTGTTCATTATAGATGTTATAGTGCAAGCCCTTCCATTTGTTATTTTTATTCCTGTATCTCCTGCCACGTGGAACAAACTCTTTGCTGATTCTCTGAAATCTTTCTCAAGCTTCTATTTGTTTTGTAAGACATGGTCTTCAGATTTTATAGTTTGTTTCTTTGTTTTTTTTCATTAAAACAGTTTTGGGTTTTGACTTCTTGGCATTTATGTTTTGTCATCCAATTGTCTTTTTTTCTCATCCTTCTCTTTCCTTCCCTCCCATTATTTTTTTTTTCAAATTTCCAGAGGAACTAAAAATTGAATGAGAGAATATAATTTCAATGTCTCTGTGGTCCTGAATCTTTTTTTGCATTAAAACATTTTGAAATAAGGATCAAATAATATTAGTGTTTGTAAAATTATTTTTTTAACTTTAAAAAGATAAGACATTTAACTGGTATTAATTTCAGTCTTTTCCAAAAAGCAGATTTGGAGATTACTTTTTTCTTTTTTATTCCAAACCCACTATGGGTTTATTGTCATAAACTGTCATTTATTTTGTTGCTCTTCTGCTTTTTTAAATCTTTCTTTCGCTTTGACAAAGATTTTGTCTGCATTTTTTCTGCTCTTTATGAAACATGAATTGCTTTATTGTTCTCAGAAGAAAAGTAAAGAAAATAATGAATTGCGACTAAGTGTTAGCTATTCCCCCATGGAGCCTGTCAGGAGCACTAAAATAGATTAGAGAGTGCTGAATAAAGGATCACTGAAGTCGGTTCCCTTAATATTCCAAGCTAATGCTGCTCCTTCTGCAAGCATTTGTTTTGCTGATGGAATATCTAAAAGGCTGTCAGGACGCATGGAGGATTAAAATTTAAGCAGAGACAAGGCTACCTAGAAGCATTCATTCCAAGACTGTGAGTAGTTTTGAGGGCTAAAAGGAAGCTGTGAGTGAAATGCTTGGAGGTGCTCTGTGGATTTTCACTAAAACTCTGAATTACTTTTGAATTACCTTCATTAGACAGTTTGTGTTTATAGCAGGAGAGCTAAAGCTGTGGCTGTGTCTTTGAAAAAGAAAAAAAAAAAGAAGAAAGGAAAGCAAATGATGCACCTTGTGGTGCCTCAAGGGATGGTTTTGCAATCATGCTGAGCCTAATTGACGAACATGTTGTGCTTGTGCTAAGTCCTCAAAGATTTCATAGCACGTCAGCAAATATGCTACTATTCGCAGTTCAGTTTGATATTATTTGGTTTGTGTCAATGCTGTGGAACTGTGGTAAAAAAACATGTGATTTGATTCCAGCCAGCTCACCCATAAAAATCATCAATCAGCCTGTGTTTTTCATAGAGGGGCACCTGTGTGGCTGGGTTGGATTAGATGAACAGTAGCATCAGGTTTAAATTACAAGGAGAACAATTTAATGGAGACAGACTTAAGACATGGACCTTTGTTATTATGGGGAAAGAAAGAAGCAGCAAGAGCTGCTGTGATTTCAGCTTCTTCACTAACTCTTGTTTACAAATGAGAAGAAATAGAAGAATCCAGCCTAAGGTAATAGTGGTTGGCATTTGTTTTTGTTGTTTCATGTAAAAATGTTTTTATTAGGTTATGACATACCTATTGTGAGAACTGGAAAATAATTTTAGAAAACAGAAAAAAGTCAGTTTGATCAGTTGTACCATCTACCATCAATTCCATATGATATTTTTATTGGATGAATCATTATTTAAATTTGTTTGGAGATGAGGAATTAAGATAAAAATTTTTACTGAAAACATTAACATTACTAGTGCTGCAAAGTTAAGAACTGTTAACATGTTTAAGTTACGAGAGTATCTTACAGGTTTCTGCATAAGTGGTGAGAAAATGATCAATTTGTGGAATCCCAGAGTACCTAGAGTTCTGCAAAAGATTTCAGATTGACATTTTGGTTTATGTGAGAAGTTTTGTGGTTTATTAAAATTATAAATATATTGTAGACAGCCAGTCTACTTTTTTTTTTTTAAGAGAAAAAAAGATACTCTATAGACATCCCAGTGAGTTTTATTAATCTGAAATAAAAAGTTCTGCCTTTTAAAAAATGTGTGTTTCTAAATTTAAACCTAACATTTAATGATTTTCTTTAAACTGACCTTCTACAGGAAAATCAATATGAGGGATTGTTCATTGGTGTGCTACCAATTTTATACTAGTACAACCCCTCTGAAGTAATGAAGTTGTGAAATGGTGACCCTGTTTTCCTCCCCAGATGGCACTATTTAGGAAGTCATCTGAATGTATAGGTGAATATCTGATGTAGTGTTTGGGAAGGTATTTAGTAAGCGTAGTCATGAACTATGCAAGGACTGAGAGGCCTTGATTCTTCTGGGTTAGCCATTCCAGCTTCCGCTTCCATTCATCACAGGGGTGACACAGATGTCTCCCAAGTTTGACCTACGGATTGGCAGAAACAGCTGGAGCTCTCTCAAGAAAGGAAGATCTTGCAAGGCTTTCAGGGCTTGATAGGAAAGTTAAAAATTCTTTTCCATCATGATAATGATCTTATTTGCCTGTCATCTTTTTTTTTGCCTATGACTTTTCAACATGTCTAGAGCTACATTTCATCTGTGTACTCCACTCGATTTGAATCAGCTTGTCTGGTCCATGTCCAATAACTGCTTTTCATGTGATTCCTCTTCAGTTTGTGAGTCCAGGAATAACCATATTTTCTGTTCTTGGAATAGTCCTAAGAACAGATTGATGCTTTAGAAAAACATGTTTAAGCACTGATTTCTAGGCTATGTCCTTTGTTTGCCCAGTCTGTTTCCTAGAAGTAATGATGTTGCTAGGGTCCTGGTGGCTTCATACAGTCAAACAGCTCTTTGGAAAATCTCTGTGTACCCAAATTCTATTTGAATTCAGTCGTGAACCCTTGCTCAGATGTTAGGAATTATCTCCCAAGGTTATGATAATTATGTCCTTAGCTAGACAATGCCTCAATTTCCTCCTATGTAAAACTGCATTCATGATTCTTATATAGCCCTTTTAGAACTGAACAGAATAATTAATTTGTTTTTCTTGTTTGCTAGGAGAAAGAGTAGATCCTAACCAGGATAGGAATTGTTAATGAACTAAAGAGACGACTTCCTAGCAAATAATTTAAATGTTAGAAACTTGACTTTATCATATCGCAACATCTTGCACTCTTCTGTGGAAGACACGTTCTAAAGAAGTCAGAAAATGTGTGACTGGCTTTTCCATTTCCAGCAGACTTGGATTAATTGATTCATCTGGTGGGATCTTTGCCCAAGCAAATGAGTGCAAAACCTTAAATCACCCATTCCCTTTGCACTGATTTTGCAACAATCTTACTGACATAGTTCATAAGGTTTATTACAGCAACTAGAACAGGAGTGATTTAAGAAATTTTCTGGCATCTCCACTCACATTATTCTTCAGGGACTTTCCTTTCACCTTCCCTGCTTCAGCCTGCAGTGGCAGCATTTGACTTTCTCCATGGCACTGGCCAAGCCTGTATGTATGCCACAGCATAGGGCTGGAGACAAAGTGTTCAGTTCGTTGTTTTTCTGTATCTATGCAGGGGGAGTAAAATGTTTTCAAATAAAATTTAGCATTTGGTATCCCTTTTGCATTAGAGGAAGTGGCTTTGCAAGGTGCATTGCACTGCAAGAGGAGCACAGTAAATGGTATAAAGAGTAGAATTAATCTAATCTCATTTTAGGGATATAAAAATTTGGGATAGCTAGTCTGCATTATTTACATAGGCTCCTTCTTAAGCCAAACCAATTCACTTCTACAGGGAAATTTATTTACCTTGAACATTTAGGCTAAGATGGAATGAATCCTCTTCCCACTCCAGAATGCCTGTTCCTTTGCAAGAGAAGTTTTTTAATGTCATTTACCTCTAATACTATTCTGCTTCAGAGATGTTACCAAACTTAATAAATCTGTAGTTAGGGTTTTGTCTATGTGATGATCGCAGCCAGTGATTGCATCCATGAGGAATTTATCTACCATTGCACTTAGCTCCTTTAATCAAATATCTTTCAGAAACAGGTATTTTTTTTAAAAATGAGTGACAATGACCATCAATATTTCCTTCAAACTTAACAAAATAGCTTTGTAATTTAGATCTGAAACATTTATGCACTGCTTTTTATTTCAGTGTATAATGACTGAAACTTAGTAGTAATCCTGGCAGGTTTCTCTTGCTTTGAGAGTATTGTTGAGAAATGTAGGAAAAAACTATACAGTTTCTTTTGTTGTCAAAAATTAGTTGCTCCTCTTCAGCTATGAGAAAAGAATCATCCTAAGGGTTGCTTTTACTCCTGCATGACTTCGCACAGCAAATATGAATATGCCTACAAGAATGTAATAAATTAAAATAAGGAGAATAGAAAGCATTACAAAGAACAGAAATAAATCAAAGAAAATAAAAGTAGAGGACATTCTTCTTAATGGGGTACAGTTGAATGCATGGTCTGTCCTTCACTCCTTGCTATGTAGGCGATCCTAGGAATGTTAATAGTTTCTCAACAAGAGTCAAAACCTGAGATGGAAAGGTATGGCATAGACTGTTGTGGAGCTATGTAAAGCTGTATTATAAATCATCTGATTAAAAGAATGGCTGTGCTACAACATGCCAGAGGGAATGCAGTGTGCAGCTTTCTGCCATGTACCCCACCTCATGTACCTAGCACAGCTGGTTGAAAGAACATTGAGTGCTATTAGCAAGTGCCAGTAGTGATCGTGTTACTCATCTATGTAGCACATAAACGTGATATCAACGGTGGACTGCACTGATAATTTCTGGTATCACAAATCTATATTTTCACAGTTATATGCCACACACTATGTTAGTTAAATCCTTTCTTGTGAACCTTGGTGAAAATTGCTCAGAAATGCTTAATATAGCTGTGGGAGAGAAGAGTTGGAGTGTAACTAGCTGTATGTGCTCGCACATGCTTGTTTGTCTGTACATGTTTGTGTGGGAGTGATTTAACTTATGATACAAGTGATGTGTGTTTCTGCTGTTTAATTTGCATTCTAGCACATGGCATCTCCATGCATTCCCAGGGCTGAACCTGCCCTGCTGGCATGGCAGTATGTGTGGTTATTTGGCTAGAGAAATTTTTCTTGTATGTGAGGCATAATACTGGGGAGGATTTGTTGACTAGAGAGTTGCCAAGCTTGAAAGAACGGGAAAAGTGGGAGTGATGGAACTGGGAGTTATGTGTCCTTTAGGATGCTGCACCTCAGTAATTATATTAGGCAAGGGCATTGTGTGGACCACCATGAGTGGAAAAGAATAGCTGTTTATCCTTTGACCACACTCTGAAAAGTGGTGCTCATTCCAGGAACATCAGTAAAAGTGGCAGCCTTCTAGAATAGCTTCTGTGGGTGAGCATGTATTTCTTCTTTGAAAACCCTGGTTTCTGAGTGAAAGTAGAACTATTTTGGGTTGTCGACAGATTTAAGACCAGCAGGGAACATGCCATTCCTTGGCTGTACGAAGGAGGAGAGCACGTTGTATTTTCAGTTTTAGATATTCCCCTAAAATGATGGGGGATAGGGACGCCTTCATCAGTGCTCCGTCACACATGCACAACACCCAAAAGAGGAAAAGGAAAGACAGGATGGCAGCTAAGCTCTATCTCACTATTCACACCAAAGTGAGACCCTCATTATCTCACAGGGCAGAGCAGCTCTGCATTGATGCCAACAAGAACCACAGACTAAGGTGCCAGTTTGGTCCTCAGTAAATGGCATAATGTTCAATGAGAAGTCAACCCTTGAGGTATTAATTTATTTTCATTTTCCAGGCTGACAGTCTTGGTGAATAGATTTTACTCACTGTATAGCAAGGTCGTTGTGACAAATTTTGAAAAAATACAAGTTCAAGTGTTTTTTGGTTTCACAAGCACATGGGCTTAGTGAGAAAGAACAGACTGAGGCAGCAAGGAGAACAGCCAATCCTGTTATATTTGTCTTTCTTATTACCAACTTGCCATGATAAATATGGAAAATTATATTTGGCTAGAAGGAGGCTGAGAAAGGGAACAGATGGCCACCAAAAGAATACTAGAGCAGCTAATAGTCACTGGCATATTTCCGGGATAAAAATTTAAATCTGAAGCCAAGCAAGAAGGGTTATCCATTTTTTTGTGAGCAGGGTACTGTGTATGAAACTGATCCTGCTATGCTCTGACTAGATGAAGGTGGGCTTCCTGAAATGCATTCGCTGAATGGAATAAACAACCTCTATCCTGCAGTTAACGACTCTTGCCGTTATGCTGACAGAAATAGTTGACAAGGTGGGGAAAATATTTATGTTCCTACTGTATTTTGAGTGAGTGAGACTGTATTTGCTATGGCTTTTTAATATATTGCATGATTTAACACTTACATTGCATTCTTTCTATGTATTGTACAGGCTTTATTCAGTTTTGATAGAGGACAGAGTGCACATTTAAATGAGGAGACAATGGGGTCTATCTTTTATATAGTTGTGTATTTAATAATTTCTAAAATTCTAATACATTTCTGATTCCTATGGTCAACTGGGTACTGAAAAAAAATAAGCTGACCTTTTGGGAATTATGAAAATGTGTCACAATTTCTGATTTTGCAGAGTGCTGCATGCTCAGTACCTAAACCTCCTTATGACTGCAGACTCAGTAGTGAATGAGGACATTGTTCTGTTTCTTGAGTGATAATTGGAATTAGCAAGGTAATGGCCAGTAATACATAATTTGAAGGGCTGGAATAGCAGGACATGATAGTTTGGGATTGAAGTGCAATATTGGAGTTGTAAGATAAGCCAAATGCTATAGGAGTAGGACAGCTAGGAGTCAAATGGAGTGAAAGAGTAACAGTTGCTGCAGTTTTTCTTTAGAGTGCATCTGCCAGAATTAAACCAGTCACAAAATCTCAGCTGTAGATCCCATACTAGATGTACAGGATTTTCCTAGAGCAGCAAGTGATAGATCATCTGGATCAAGACCATCAAATAAGTCCCTGTTGTGGACTAATTGATCAATCCACCTGCTCCCCATTCAGCCACTGGCAGGACTGCTGTAGCCACAGATCAGTTTTTCTACTGGTAAAAGATTATGCTATTTACCTTTTGGGGGCAATAGTATGAGAGTCGATCAGTTATTGGTTTTAAGGTGTTTTGAATCAATTGCCCAAAGAGTGCTGAAGAACTATAAACCCTTAATAAGTAGCTTTTTGGAAAAAGAAACAAAGAGAATCACAAAAACCCATGATTAAAAAAAAGGCACAGCCATGGGCTGGTGGCCTGATTTTGCTTTTGCAGTGTAAAAGCAGAAATATTCATCTAAAAGCCTTGCCAATCTTTTCCCAGTGAATGGAAATTAGATGGATTCCAAATTCTGGCAGAATATTTTGGTGCTCACTCACCTGCTTCCTTAGCTCTTGCTGAGTTTTAAAGACATTTTGTCAATTGTTTATCCTCTACTAGTAAATACAATATATTTTGAACTTCATATTTAGTAAAATAGACATCACTGCATAGTCTTTTAAAAGTATTACTAAGAAATAAAATGCCATTTTGGCGTGAAGACTCTGCAGTCTGTACAGGTATGTGAAGTCAGCTGTTTGTCTGGTTTTCTCTCTAAAAGAGCTGTTTCTCTCTAAAATTCTGGCTTTATATTGACTGATAGTTAGAAAAGCACAAAGTGGTTAAGAAACTGTCTCTAAATGGAATGTAACGTTTTCATCAGCTCCAGAAACTGAAAAATAAAGCTAGCTGGGCGTAAAGCATGGATGAGGTGTGGGAAAAAGTATAACGCGCACTAATATTAATAGTCTTATGAAGACCTGATATATCTAGTACAGTTATGTCTGTGGATCCCAGTCATCTTCATAACAAATGTGATTCTCCCTTGAAATGCAGGATACGTAGTTTGCATGCGGAGTGTTTGTCTGTAAAAATATTCTGGCACTGGATTTTCCATAGACCACCTGTGTAAATTCACACTGGAGGATAGTGACCACAAGGACATTGAATGCACTGGGCAAAGTATATCATGCTCTAGGACATTCATATGTAGGATGCAATAATCCAGTGGTTCTCTTCTGGGGGCACTTGTTATGGTGGCTCTGGGTATGTTTTGGATTTGCAGCACATAATCCCTTACCCCTGGCCAGCTGATCTCCATTTCCAAAGATAGGAATTATGTCCTGCAAAGACAAGTCTTAGTACCTTTCCCTTTCCTAATATTCTCCTCTGCACCATGGATATCCATGACCTTTCTTCTCAAACTGTACCCAATTAGCAGAATAAAGCTAAATAAACCCAGAGCTGTTGTTATCAGCTTGTTCTGAATCTGAAGTTTACCCTTTAATCTTGCAGAAGGACTTATTTATTTGTGTTTTTTTTTTTCTCCCCTGACTTTTCAAATGAAAGAGAAAATATCTGCTATGGACACTAACAGCGCAGTTGTCCAAAGGGCAGCTTCTAGCTGGTCTGCCCAGCTTTAGTAGTGTCTTCGTGCTTGACAGTGAGACAGTTGAACCTGCATATCAGGGAGGAGCAAATCCTTCATGTGATCAAGTAGGTTTGTACATAGAGTCTTCTCTCCATATTTAGTTTGGAAGTGTCTTCTAGAGGACTCTAATCTAACCTCATCTCCAAGGATGGAGATCCCACAGTCTCTCTGAGCACATATCCCATGCTTACAGAGCAGGATGCGTCAGAGTCACTGTACACATTATTTTCAGCTTGATCTGCACTTTTGTAGCAATGCCGATGTGCCCTGGATATATCGGGGTCACTGTATGTGCATGGGTCAGTTTGTACACAAGCATCTGTCACCCACTACAGCTCCTGTATATATGCAATGTATTAACACAGATGCAGCAGTCTAACCCAAGTTGTCCCTGCTTCTTTCAGGCTCAGACAGAGTCCCTTTCAGCGTGGCTAGGCTGCATCATGGCAGATGTTTTATGGCACTAGCCAGTTCAAAGCACATTAAGCATACTCCACCAGTATGCAGACATATTTTCATGTGGACTAACATAAGTCCATGACAGAGGCCTTTAAAAAGGGATCTGCTGGCACTGATAGTAGCACTGGATAGGCTGAAAGTAATTTTAAAAAGTAGTGACTATATCATCAGCAGGTGCTCTGCCCATTTAAGACTGTGTGACAGGTACAGGCCATGGAAGCCCTGGCTGCAAAACAGATAAAGAAGAATATTGCTTTATTTATTGCTGCTTTATTTAAGTATTTTTAATCTGCAGCTTACACCCATAAGATAATTTTTGGCTGCCAATTTGTTATTTTGAAACTCTAAATTAAAATTCCTCTCTTGTGCCTCCAAGTTCTTCTGCTGCTAGAGAAAATATTGCTGTTAAACCACTTCAAAACTTCTATAGTGGAACCGATGTATTTACTTGGATAAAGGTGATTTTTTTGACTGTGAGTGGAATGACATTGTGTCCCAGAGCCCAGGGACAAGGCAGCACATTTGATTAAACCCAATGGGGTTCACTCCAGCCTATAGAGTAGAGCTCCAAGCTGCTGTAGCCACAGTTTTCAGTACCTAAATTACTGTAAAGATTTCTGCAATTCACTACAGTCTGTTATTGGACAGAAGTGTACAGTGCTACTTATCATGTTCATCTTTATAAAAAAACTGCTGAAAGTACTAGTAGAATCTTAAAAATGACAAGCTGCTTAGCACTTTCCCCATGTCTCTTTTTTTTTTTTTTTATTTGTTGCTAATATTATCTGTCCATTGGAACCAATGGATTGTTTTCTATATCTCAGTAAATTTAAACATTGATTTGTGTTTTTATAAAATCTGTACCACAAGTTGAATCAGTTTAATGCTGCTATTAACAATGGATGGGCTCACAATCTACCTTGTGAACCAGTTTAAAGCTGTCCTTCCAAGCAGGCTCACTGTCTGCTTTCGAGCACAATTTAGGGACGGCAAAGGCCCCCCCCCTTCCCCTCTGCTGGCCACATGGGCATATCAAGCATGCTGGGAGGCATAATAGGCAAAGCAAGCTGTCTCTGCACCTGCCCACAAAACAGCTGCTCGACTGGAGAGGAATCGCTAGAGCGTAGTGTGTTTTCAGCAGCTTTTGTGGCCCTCTCTCATACACCGTGTTGGCACAGACATTGTCACAAAGGAAAGAAACACAGAAACCTTACAGAGATTTCAGGATCTTTTTCCAGAATAATTTTTATTAAAGCATCATTTCATATTTGCAGTCTTCCCACGTGGATGCATTTTCTCAGTCTCAACTGACTGTTCAAGACAGAGATCATCTGGGATCTAACAGAGTCTTCCATCAGGTACGTGACTCCTCAGCTGACTTTAAAAACATCTGAATGCTTGTTTTCTAAGAGACCCCTTATAATAAATGAATCAGAGCAGAGGGAAGTCCTTTATTCCCTGCCCTCTTCCATTTCCCTTGTAGTTGTATGACTGTCCCAAGTGCCTAGGAGTATTTTGTTTTGGCTAGCTGTTCAGTAGCATATGAAGCATTTCTTCTGCCCAGCCACTTTTGTTTCTTGAAGCTTTCATGAAAAGTGCACTGGAATCTCAGTTCTAAGTTTTCAAAGACTTTTCCATCGTATTAGAAAACATTCACTCAAGTTGGTTGGATTGAGAGCTTTGTTTCTTTGCTTTTTGAAAAAAAAGTCAAATCTTTCCTTTGTTGTCAAAAGCTCGACAGATATGTTTCTATCTTTCCTCTGTGAAAAAAAAATCACAGGCTTATATGGGGAATAATAGCCTTAACTCTCTAGACCTTGTTCTGCATTTGATAGCGCATAGTTGATCTATTTCAGATCTATTTCAAATCCTTTTTTTATTATTTGCCAAAGAAATAGTCTACCTCAAAAATTTTCCTTGCTGATAAAAGCGTGATTTTCACTTTAGATATCCAGAAATATTAGAGGTCCTAACATTCATAAAACTACGTGCTTAAACGACTGATGTTAAAGAATGAGTGGTATAGATATGTTTTGCAAATAACAAATGGGAGAAGTCTAAAGGAAGGACTAATAATCCTGGAGCTTTCAAATGAGTATAAGTGTTTATTTTTCAGTAAAGTTTGCACAGAGCTTGCCTTTTCCTCACTAACAAGGGGTGCAACAAAGGGCCCTAGCCAAAGTGAACTCTATGGGAAACAAGGAAATATTGAAAAACCACTGCAGAGAAGACCCTCCCACTGTCTCCACCCTGGTGTTTGGCAGCAGTCCAGTTCCAATTTCTCTTCTACCGCTGGGAATAGCTAGTGATGTTGCCTGCCATTTAAAATTCATGTCTGCTTATTACCCTACACATGCTTTATTTTCCTCACTCAAAGGAGTCCTGCTGCCTGGAATGGCTGTTCAGTTTCAAAGCCCAACCATCTTTTCCAGCTGAAGCAGTCAGTGCTCTGATGCTAGGTGGAGATGCTCTTGTGGGGAAACTTTCATGCCCTAAAATATGCCAGGCTGCTCTCTTGCCTGGACAACCTCCTCTCGCCCACTCTGCTGAGGCACATAGAAAACAAGGAGGTGATTGGCGAGAGCCAACATGGCTTCACCAAGGGCAAGTCATGCCTGCCAAATTTGGTGGCCTTCTACGAAGGGGTTACAGCAGCGGTGGACAAGGGAAGGCCTACTGATGTCATCTACCTGGACTTGTGCAAAGCGTTTGACACTGTCCCACACGATATCCTGGTCTCTAAATTGAAGAGACATGGATTCAATAAATGGACCACTCAGTGGATAAAGAACTGGCTGGATAGTCGCACTCAAAGAATTGCGGTCAACGGCTTGGTGTCCAAGTGTAGAGCAGTGATGAGTGGTGTTCCTCAGGGGGCGGTACTGGGACCTGTACTGTTCAACATCTTTGTCAGCGACATGGACAGTGGGGTAGAGTGCACCCTCAGCAAGTTTGCTGATGATACCAAGCTGTTTGGCGAGGCAGACACGCTGGAGGGGAGGGATGCCATCCAGAGGGACCTGGACAGGCTGGAGAGGTGGGCCCAAGCCAACCTCATGCAGTTCAACAAGGCCAAGTGCAAGGTCCTACATCTGGGTCGGGGCAATCCCAAGCACAAATACAGGCTCGGCGGGGAATGGCTGGAGAGCAGCCCTGTGGAGAAGGACCTGGGTGTGCTGATTGACGAGAAGCTCGACATGAGCCAGCAATGTGCGATCGCAGCCCAGAAGGCCAACCGCATCCTGGGCTGCATCAAAAGATGTGTGGCCAGCAGGTCAAGGGAGGTGATTCTGCCCCTCTACTCTGCTCTCGTGAGACCCCACCTGGAGTACTGCATCCAGCAGTACAGAGTCCCCAACATAAGAAGGACACAGACCTGCTGGAGCGCGTCCAGAGGAGAGCCACGAGGATGATCCGAGGGCTTGAGCACCTCTCCTATGAGGAGAGGCTGAGAGAGTTGGGGCTGTTCAGCCTGGAGAAGAGAAGGCTCTGGGGAGATCTTATTGCAGCCTTCCAGTACCTAAAGGGGGCCTACAGGAGAGCTGGGGAAGGACTTTTTACTAGGGCATGTAGTGATAGGACGAGGGGGAATGGCTTTAAGCTGGAAGAGGGCAGGTTTAGATTAATCATTAGGAAGAAGTTTTTCACTTTAAGGGTGGTGAGGCACTGGAACAGGATGCCCAGAGAGGTTGTTGAAGCCCCGTCCCTGGACGTGTTCAAGGCCAGGCTGGACGTGGCCTTGGGCAACCTGGTCTAGTGGGAGGTGTCCCTGCCTGTGGCAGGGGGGTTGGAACTCGATGATCTTCAAGGTCCCTTCCAACCTAAACCATTCTATGATTCTATGATTACAACTGAGAGCTGCCGCAGAGTACCTGCTCTTTTCCCCTTCGCCATTAGGTGTCAGAAGTGAGCTATACATATTTTCCAAGGTTTTAAATCCCTCTGTTTCTCGAAGCTGTTACACAAGATTGCTTGCTAGGTCGTTATGTAATATTTACTTACGCTTTCTATTTAGAAAGTCAGTCGTGGTGTTCTTTCCCTCCCACATCTGGAAGGTCAAGCAAAGCATGGTTTGGTTGCAGACACTGCAAACCCTCCCCCCCTTGAAAGCAGCCTGTCTCAGATAACGCGTAAGAGCTTCCAGAATGCCCTCCCCTCTCTTCAGGTGAGTGAGTTATAAAACTCTTAGATATCTTGTGTTTGACTGGTTAATCAGCTTCTCTCTAGTACTGCTAAGAGGCTTTCAGTGCAAAGTGTCACAAGTGTTTGTGTGTGAGAAGAGAGAAATAATTTGGTGTCAGCATTTGCATCAGTTTCTGTTTTCAGCCATAGTTGAAAAAAAAAAAAAGGAATAACTATAAACAGTCAAACAGATAAATTGCTTACCAGCATGGTTGTGTGTATCTCCAGATATTTTAATGCAGATCCAACATCACAGGAAGTTTTTGAAGTCATCTTCACTTTTGGTGTTGCTTCTTTCTCATTTTTTCACAAGTCCTAAGCTCATCCCCTGTCCAAACTCTTCTTCCTTTGCTCCTTCTCTCCCCAACAAATCAGGGACCTGCACCACTTACCACCACTACTCTGGTCATTCCCTTTTTCACCTTTCTTCTGTTTCAATGAAGTCTCTTTATTGAAAGACTTGACAGGTTCTATAGGGCTCCAGCAAGATGCATAATGCATATTTTTTGGGGGGGAAGTCAAGAGTCTTCTCAAATACTTTGACTTCGAAATTGACAGCTTGCTGCTACTACAAATTGTTTAATTTGGTTAGGGAGGGTGAAGCTACAAAATGCAAAATAGCATGAATGATGAGGTGGAATGGGCAAGTCTCCAAAATAATTTAAATTTTCTTTAAAGCTTAATTCTGTGGTCTTTATAAGTCAAACCTGCACTCAAATCCTATAGAAGCCAATGATTAAGCTTTGCATCTGAAAATGAACCATCCTTCCATTTTATTTTCTGTGAAAAGATTGAAGCCGAGTTTTACAGAAGTGAGGTTTTTATTTTATTATTTAAATGGAATTTATAGACTTCTATAAGAAGCTGTGTAAACACCGATAAGAAAGACTTTTGCTTGGCTTAGAAGTGCAAGGGGACAATAAACATTTCAATATAGAAAGCATGATTGCGTGCTGTCTGTTTTGGAGATCTTCTTTGTTTACTCTTCCATAGAAATAACACAGTGTTGCTAATTGAGGAAGTGTGTATTGGAATGGGGAAAGAGTGGAGTTCTCAAGCTGGGGCTCAGCAGGATAGTGGTAGGACTGTCCTTTGTCAGTACAGACCTGTACTTGAGCCGTTCAAGTAGTGCTGCTCATAGCTGGCTGCCCTGCTTTTGTAGCAGTTAATAGCAAAAAAAAATAGCAAGGTTAGATGCAAGCCATGGGAAGATGATTTTATTTTAAAACAAACGCATTTGCACTTGCATTCTTAACCCAAAACTTACAAGCACCAAGATGCATGTATCCAAGTGGTACTAGCCAGGACTTCTTGCAAGGACATGGTGGACCACTATTGCCCACTGGTTAGTCCATATCACCGTGTGCTGTTTTTTTAATACAGCTTTTGTACCTTTCTGACACTGAGAGAGACTGATATTTTGTGTCTCCATCATGTCCCACTTCTGTGAGTCATCAGGACTTTCTCAAAGGATGAAGAATTATAAATGAATTAAGGAATAATTTAGGTTGGAAGGGAGCTCCGGAAGACATCTAGCCCGGCCTCCCACTCCAAGCTGAGCAAACTTGGAGCAGGTTGCTCAGGGCCTTGTCCAGTTGGGTCCTGAATATCTCAAAGGAAGGAGAGTCCACAGCTGCTCAGGGAAACCTGTTACAATAGTGACCCACTCTCATGGTAAAAAATGTTTTTCCTAATATCTAAGCAGCATTTCCTGTGTTGCAACTTGCATCCATTAGTCATATACCCATCTTCTCCTAGGACCGTGCACATTTGAGTAGAGTCTGGCTTTGATTTCTCTGTATCATTCTGTCAAGTAACTGCAGACAGTAGTAAGATCACACCTGAAGCTTCCTCTTCTGCAGGCTGAACAAATATACTTCTCGCATCCTCTCCTTGTACATCATGTGCTCCAGGCTCCTGACCATCCCCTGACCTCTTCCCTGAATTCGCTCCAGTTGGTCACTGTCTTTCTTGTAGTGGGAAACCCCAGACTAGACACAGTTCTCCCAGCGTGGTCTCACAAACACTGAATAGAGGGTGAGATCACTTCTGTCACCCCGCTGGCTATCCTTTTACTAATACAGCCTGAGATGTGTTTGGCCTTCTTTCCTGCAAGGGCACGCTGCTACCTCATGTTCAGGCTGTTGTTAGACCCTTCCCTGCAAAGCTGCATCCTTTCAGTTGTCCCCCAGCCTATCCTGTTGCATGGGTGTATTCTGTTCTAGGTGCAGGACTTAGCATTTGACTTTGTTCAACTTTGGAAGATACCCACAGCCCACTTTTTCAGCCTGCTGAAGACCCTTTGGATAGCAGCCCTGCTATGGTCTGCAGATTTGAGAGGGTGAACATGTGCATTGTCCAGGTCATTAATAGAGACACTAAACTGTACTGGCCTTAGTATTGATCCCTGAGGGATGCCACCAGTAACCAACTGCAGTCCTTGGAACCTGACCATCCAGCGGATTTTCCACTCACATTATAGTCCACTTATCCAGTTCATATCTCACTCACTTCAAGCATACTGTGGGAGACAGCATCACAAGTTTTGCTTAAGTCAAAGTATACAACACTCACTGCTTTTCTTTCGTTGGCCAAGCCAATCACATCATCAGAGAAGGCAATCAAGTTGTTCAGACACCGTTTGCTCACAACTTATGTTGGCAAATCCATACTGGCTGTTCCAAATCAACTTCTTGTCTTTCATTTGGTTGGAAATGGCTTCCAAGAGGAATTGTTCCATAGCCCTCCCAGGGACTGAGGTAAGGCTGACCAGCCTGTAGTTCCCTGAAGACTTCTTCTTGCCCTTTTTGAAGGTAGGTGTGATGTTTGCCTTTTCCAAATGGTCAGGCACTGCTCCTGCTTGCCATCGACTTTCAAAGCTGACAGCGAGCTGCCTTGCAATGACATTGGCCAGCTCCTTCCACACCTTTAGGTGCATCCCATCTGGTCCTGCAGACTTAGGTATGTCCAGCTACTTCAGTGGTCCCCAACTATCTTCCTCTACTGCAAGTAATGCTTCTTTACACAAACGCTACTTCTGGACTCAGGGACTTGGGAAGCCTGAGGGCAAAACTTACCAATGAAAAGCATTGAGTACCTTCATCTTTTCCAAATTCTTGGTCGCTAGGTCCCAAATTCCGCTGGGCAGTGGGTTCTCATTTCCCTTACCCTTCGTTTTTTCCTGGTGTTGTACTTACAGAAACTGTTCTTACTGACTTCCACATCCCTTGCTAGCTGCAATTCCAGCTGAGCTTTGGATTTCCTAAACGTGTCTGCATGTTCAGGTAGTGTCTCTTGCATGTATCCCAGATGACCCATCCCTGCTTCCACCTTTTTTGTGGTCCTTACTGTATTTGCACCTGGTCAGAAGTTCACTTTTCATCCACGCTGGCCTTCAGCAATGTTTGCTTAACTTTCTGCATGTTGGAATGGACTATGCTTGTGCTTTAAGGAGATTAACTTTGAAGATCAATGAGCTCTCCTTATTTCCTTTGCCATCCAGCGTAGTCTTCCGTGGGTTTATGATGAGAAGATCCCTGAACAAGCCAAAAGTTGCTTTCCTGAAGATCAGTGTTTGTAGTTCTACTGCTTGTCTCACTTACTTCTCCGAGTATTTTAAACTCCACGATCACATGGTCACTGGAACCAAAGCTGCCCTTCCCCTGACCTTCACATCCTCAGCCATTTGTTCCTTGCATGTAACAGGTCCAGCAGTGCATTTCAGATCACCTGCATTGAGAACATAGTCCAGGACTCTCCCAGAATGCTTTTGCCACTTCAGCAGATATTGAGGTGACCAAATAACACCATGAGTATCAGGGCCCTTAGGTTATGATGAGTCTTCCATAATGTACCTAATTAAATGCCATCCTCACTAGCTTAGCAAAGCTGTTTGCAGACACTCTTGCCCTGCTTCATCGGATGAAGCCATAGCTCTCTCTGTAGCTTCAGCCAGGTATTGATCCATTGGATGCATTGTCTCCAGCTGAGTCTTTTCCCCTCAATGAAGGGACTGAGGAGAACATGGCCTGGGACCCCACACCCTACATCCTTATCCCAGAGCACACTATCTTTGGTCTCCTTATCTGACTTTCTTTTATCTCCAGCCATCCATCATCTCTTCATGGCTTGATTCTGTCATCTGTTCTTTGTTCTCCGATTCCAGGAGTCCTGAGAATCTGCATGTGCTGCTGATATAGGTGACATCTGTATATCCTTTCTTCTGCAACTTGTTCCTTCGAGTGCTTCTGCACCCACACAGGCCCATTTGTTCCCCATTCATACCAATCTTGATGCTTTTCGTGCAAATGTGTACGTGTGCAGACCCAAGCTGGTGTCCCTGCAGTTCTGTGGGCTGCATAAGCAATCTCAAGGATTCTAGCACAAGTCTTCAGCGGATGTGCCCACACAGAAATTTGAGATGGATATTGCCTATGATTCTATCTTTCCAGCCATCTGTACTCGGAAGACCATACTCAGACCCTACCCTAGCTCATGCGAGTTACTGCAACTTAATGAAACCATTGCAGTTTGTAGCATTTATAGAAAGTGAGTGCCCATGTACTGAATGAACCTGGAAGATGAACTTCCTTCTCTTATTTAGAGATTTATCTTTCCATGGTCCAATAGCCTCTAGTGCTATTGTCGGAATTTGCTCTCTGGGTAAGTAGGGTGTTCTAGTCCCCAAGCATGCTTTTTCTGTCTCAGCATGAAGCTGACACTCAACAAATCCAAAATAAATATCTTGAAGCTTTGTCTTTGGGATTGTAGCATTTTAAAATATATTTTTGTATATATTTATATAATTGCAGATCAGCTGAATGTTCATTAAAATATATGAAAAGAAAATTTACCTTTTTTTTTTTTTCTGCTTGGCAGGAAAACAGAACTCAAGGCAATTTTTCCCAGTTTAACCTTCCAGACAGTCTTCCCGAAAGTGATACCAGAGCCCAGACAAAATCATCACAACTGGAAAGCACCAGCATCAGTGTCAAACTGCCTATGACAGCTTCAGGTAGAATACAACAGAGCATGCTAAAAAGACTGGAGTGACAGGCTGCCTCCACAGACAGGGAGTGTATGCAACCAGGATACTTAGTGACCAGAGGTCCCATGCTAAATGGTCACTGAAATATTTAACAAACAGTTTGGAGAGAAGGAATATGGATGAGATGCATGATTTATAAAAATGCTACTTGGTGATGTACACAATAGGAGAATGAATAGACTGACAAATATATAAATGAGAGAAGTATGCATTATATAAAAGAACATATATTTGTCTAAGACATGACAGGTCATGTAGGTGAGAGCAATATTCTAGTACAGTGATAAAACACTTTTCGCACTTGCTTGTAGCTCTGTCACGTTTTATCTATGTGGGCTAAATTGCATTTTGAGAGTTCTCAGATCTAGAAAGTTTCTGGCAGAGTTAATCTATTTTTAGAAGGAGTCTAGAAAAAAAAAAACTAGTGGCCTTTTGCTTTTAAATGATTTAGCATCCCTACATCAGTGGATGAAGATCTGCCACCGTTTAACAAAACACCCACATGCATGCCTAGAGAATACATTCATTTGTTATGCTACTGTGTGATTATTTATCTAGATTTAAATGATGTAAGTGGAGGTGTTAGGGTGGCTGAAATGTTTCTATGCAGGAAGAATCTGAACTAGAAGAACAGCAGATTTGGGCCCCATTTAATTCCTAACCTCATGCATTTGAACTTGACATTTCCTATCAGAAAAACAAGTACTTGAAAGCTTTGGTTAACCGAAGCTTACTGTCATTTTACAAGTATGACAATCAAACCAATAAAAACATACTATTTTTTAATGTAAGCTATAAAGCTTGCTGAAGCAGATAGATGACAGATGGAATTTTCAAAAATGTCTAGGTACATAACTTTGCTCAGAATCAAATAATTTTTACCTAACCTCTCTTAAAAGTCTTGCTGACAGATGATGAATGCTTTGTTGAACATAATACTGTAAGCCAGAAAAAGAAACATACAGTTGTGCAAAATGTCAACATTGTAGAATCATAGAAATGTTAGTTGGAAGGGACCTCTAACAGTCCTCAGCCTCCTGCTCAAAGTGGCATGCTTTATTGTAAAATGTTCCATTGTGAAAGCAATTTGCCATCAGGTTTCTGACATTTTATTGATTTTTGGTTTTATATGCTTTTTTTTCTGATTTAGAAGCTTTGAAAAATTTTAGAAACCAGTTAACAGTCTATGAGCAAAAAGAAATTTTCAATTATACAGAGCTATGGTTTCTTGGGCTGGAAGCTAAAAAGATTGAAGGTTTGCCTGAAACCCAGAATAATAATTGTTACGATGATGAGCATGGTTCCTACTTAAAGGTAAGTGGAAAAATTATGGTATTCATTTTCAGTTCATTAAGTTTGTAGTGACTGTCTGATGACTCTTAACTGATCCATGTGACGTAAATACTGTTTCTAGAAGATAAATATTCACATAGTGAAAACATCAGTACCAATCACTTTAAAGCTCAGAAGAGAATCCTAAAAACAAACCACTTTACATCTCATTCAGGATTGATGCAAGGTAGGTGGATTAATGAAGCATGCACTTGTTATTTTCTCTGTAACCCTTGTTTAATGTAGACTTCGCTTGCTACCAATCCAACGTTTCATAGACAGTAAACTCACACAGAGGAACTACTTTAAAGCCTGATCTTTGTCATACTATCTGAATCTGAACTATTCGTTTTCTTTTGAAGGTTTTACATGACCATATTGCATACCGATACGAAGTGTTGGAGGTGATCGGGAAAGGGTCATTTGGGCAGGTGGCTAAATGCTTGGATCATAAAACCAATGAATTAGTGGCACTGAAAATAATAAGGAATAAGAAAAGGTGAGACATCTTTTGACTTTAAATCAGTACTATTAGCTCTTTGTTATATAAGCAGTGACAATCTGGGGTAATGCGAACAGAGCAAAATCAAACGCCCTGTACATCAGACTTTTATTAAACACAGAACAGAGTAAAGAAAGGTGATGTCAGGGACTCAGAACTGGCCTAGACCCAGTGGAGACACAGTCTATGAAAGCAGGCACAGTTTTTCCAGACTTACAAGGAGGTCTCTGTATCTGTAACACAGTTAATACACAGCACAGGTAACCAGCCCTGCATGACTGAGAGCTGAGAGCCGACATTCCCCTGCAAGACACCAAAACCACAGGAATATGCTGGGAGGCTCCAGTTGCTCATTTTAACGTGAAAAATTCTACACTATGATCCTAAGCAACCTCTTCTTGTTGTGTGACTGGTTACAAATTTTTAGTTGAGTTTAGCTTTAACCAGAATCAATGAAACATGAAAATGATGCTGCTGACTTCAGCAACAGAGTATTAGCTGTTCAGTTTTCCCCCCTCAGTGAACACTAAATGTAAAGATACTCTTCAAAACTGACTGTCTTACTGTGGTTGGTGTGAAATACAACCCTGCTCAAGTAAATGGAAGCATTCCTATGGATTTTGAAAGCACTAGGATTGTACTCTGGATGCTCATTTGGGACTGTTTTTCACTTAAGTATTTTTTTTCAAACAAGCCAAAATAACTAGTCTTAAATGCTGTATAAAGCTAGTATATTTAGACTAGGCAAAACCATAATGAATCAAAGTTACAGTAGTTAACAGGGGTGAATGGTGAATTTTTAATCATAGCCCCCCATGTTGGGTTTACAGTATGATTGTGGTGTTTGTAACATTTGTATTGCTACAAATGCTAGATTGAGTTAATGTTACCATTCCCATGTCCTGTGATATTTCAGATTTCACAGCCAGGCTTTGGTAGAAGTGAAGATCCTTGATGCTCTCCTGAAGAAGGACAAAGATGATACTCACAATATCATCCACATGAAGGAATACTTCTACTTTCGCAATCACTTCTGTATTTCCTTTGAACTGCTGGGGTGAAGTATACTTTCTTTTACACAAATCCTAAAGAACATTGTAGATCCTGTGCCTTACAAGCTTTAAATTTTATGCCTTCTTTGGAAGAATTTGCGTTTCTTAATGTTACAAAAAAGGAATACTCTTTAAATACAGACTGCATAACTGAGTCTTTGGTCACGAAAGATGAACTGAAAAAGTTCCCATTCAGACTTCACACAGACAGTGACATGATTCATACCTTATTTTCTGTGCTGAGTATTGAAGTCTTCTTCCCTTAAAGACCTAAGGGGAACTTCAGGGTATATAAATATGAATAATATTAAATAATTCAAAAGTATAGCTGTTTCTTGCTTTCTATGAATGTATGCTTCAGGACACATCTTAGGAGGAATTTTGGAGAAATTTTAGGGAAGTCAGGCCATTTTATTCACCAGCTACCTTGTAATCAGAGCATCAAACTGGGATTACAGAGGTTATCCATGGTTGCTCATCCTTTAAAGTTAAGCTCCCTTACTGCACGTGTTATAACCTTTGCTGAAGATTCATCATTGTATGGAAGGCTTGATCTCAAACTGGCCTAAATACATTGTGTTGCTACATGCAAGTCTGTCACTCAGACACACAGGGGTAAGAGTCGACTCCTTCTCTCCAGGGAAAAAACAGACCAGTTTTTTCAGAAAGCTGCTATGGAAACTTGTAAAAAAACATTCATGGAATAGCCACTATGTTCAGCTCTTTACAGAAAAGTTGTAGACTGGTTGTCATGTAAAAATGTTTGTCTTGTGAAATTTTTATTGCTTCTAAAATATAGTGAAAACCCCTTAATTTGTGAACTCTCTTCTCCATCAAATCCTGGTTACTTCATTTACTTCTGAAAGAATGGGCCTTTCCTGACACCAGTGGATGCACAAGCAGGGATGGCAGAGAGCTACAGTTGCTTATGTCCTTGCAGAAGCATGAGGTCCTGCTGAGGACCCCTCTGGAGATCATATTGCTGAGGTCATGCTTGTGCATCCCTTCAGTAGCCACCATCGCTGTAGCCATTTTTTTCCTCTGAAGAATGACCACAAATTGAGCACTCAATACTTGTCAGGGTGCACCCCAGGCTGGGAGGTCCCTGGGGCTCTGGCACCAGGGGCTATGGGGGCTCCCTCAGAGCAGGGCCTGGCAGTCAGGAGCACGGCAGCTGGGGGCACCAGGGCAGCCACCTCCTTGGGGACAGGGACAAGCTGATACTGGGCCAGGACATAGGCCCATGGGTGGGCCTGGCTCTGTGGGGCCCATAGCAGGGCTGTGGGGAGCTGGAGACTGTCCCCACCGCCCCCCGGCACTGCCCTGCAAGGGGCTGACATGGGGATCAGGGCCATGGGCAGGTGGAGGGAACCCCCATGTACTGGGCAGGGCCATCGGGGCTGGTGGTGCCCTCAGGGTCTCAGGGCAGCGTTCACATGTCACCAACCACGCTTCGCAGAAGTGAGCAATGTCATTTAAAGCCCTACGGGAAAGAGCTAGGATACGATGGTAACAGGAGAGATATAAAAACCTATTGAGACCTGAATTTATGGGGGTATTTATCTAGAAAGATTTACTGATGATTAAAGACTCTTTAGACAAAAAAGATTTACACAAGGTGCCAAAGCAAAGACAAATGCGAGCGAAAGGAAACTGAAGAAAATTTATTTCTCTCAATTCCTGAATGATGGTTGTTCTTGGTGAAAAACAGCACAGCTGCATAACACAGCACTGAGTTTAGCAAGCAAGCAAGTCCACTGACATTGTCTTCTTTAGATCTGGAGGCTCAGGGAGATGTTTGTGCGCATTACATGCAGAACAGCATTCTCAAGGAGGAGAATAGCTAACTCATTTTCTTCTGCATGAGTCCTCCCTCATGTAGGAAGACAGGCTAAATACTCTCTTAATGCACTGTAAACTAATCATGCCTTTAAAAATAAGTTCCCTAATCTTTTTTTCTGCTTTCTGTCTTCTTCTTCTTCCACCCCCGCAACCCCCACAGAATAAATTTGTATGAGTTGATCAAAAAGAACAATTTCCAAGGTTTCAGTTTGTCTTTAATTCGACACTTCACTCAGTGTGTGCTGAGATGTTTACAAGTGCTCTACCAGGAAAGAATCATTCACTGTGATCTGAAGCCTGTAAGTACAGTCATTTCATAATCTGTTATGCTGTACACAATACGTAAGCTTCATCCTATTTTTTATTGATCTAGAGGAACTCTCAGAAGAATCCTTAAAACTCAGTAGGGTATTTGTACAGAAGCTATAGTTTATTTCAGACTGTATTAGTACTAGATTCAAGTGATTCTTTCGATTGATTCAGTTCATTTACTGCAGCATTATACATGATTATCTGGTTGCCAAAATGTATGCAAATATGAATCAAATGACTTTTTGCTTAGAAAAAGAAAAAAGTACTTGAGAAATTAAGTATTTCAATATGAGGGACATTATAATGCAAGGAGACATTCCCAAGGCAGCATGTTTCAGGTTATCCTGTTAAGTCTATTTAATTTCATATGCAGAACTATAAAATTAGGTAGCCTAGTAAATGACAAAGCAATTTTATAGTACAGTATTTAGGGTGCTCATCTGTTTCTGGAGGAATATCCGTGACCAAGTTCTGATGCTGTATCTGCTAAGCATTCATGCTAGATGAAACATTTCCATCCTCCTTAAGGCCCACTCATCTTTTTTTGCAACTTTTCAGGTTTCTAAAGTATTTTAATTCTATTTTCATTTCAGGTGAATGATTCTCTTGATTTCTTTTTCAAAACTGCAAGTGAACCATTAAATAAATAAATAAATCAGCTCTCAAGTAAAAACACTAAGGATGTAATTCTGCTCTCACTTTGCTTAATGTATCTCAACTCAGAAGTCTAGAGTCACATACTGTCTGTACACATTGTCTTGCCAACATCTTTGCCAGACCAATTTGCAGTGAAAAGTGAAGGCTTGCAAGATAATCAAAATATCTTAATCAGAAACAATTGGCCCAAGAGGAAATCTGTTTCCAGGCAGTCACTGACAAGGAATGAGGTTGGCAAGATCAATGAGTGTAGTATGTATTTAAATAGAGTAACATATTAGTGAACATTTAGTGAATTAACTAAAAGAGAATTTTGTTCTCGTTCTACAATTGTACAGTTTCATGAATGAAACTTTATGTTTATGTTGCCTGAAACTCACACCTGTTATTCCATCTGCCTCCTATGATACTTCTCAACATAAGGTAGAGTATGGAGTTTCTCTGGACTATGTGCTAGGCAATCACTGCCCCCCAAAACCTGGTTTTGCAGTTAATCACCTTCCTTTCATTGTGAGAGATTCAGTATTAGAGACAGAGTCTTACCAAGAGCATGAAGGGATAGCTAGTTGCAGAGAGAGGATGCTTCTTTCCATAACAGAATCAAGAGCACCTGGGTAGTGGAAGTCAGTTCTTGCCTTGATTTTTATCAGTAGCAGCTTCTCCCTCCTGTCATACACAGTATTTCATCCTGAGTCCACTAATTACCCAAGAAAATACTTTATCATTGTTTGGCATGGGAACTGCTCAGTCCTTCAAATGTCCTTTGATGTGTGATCACTTTAAAACTGGTTGATAAAGGTAGCCATCTCTCTGCTGAGAAGTGGAGAAGATTGTATGATCAGAAAGGAAATCAAAAGAAATCCTTGATTTAGATAGATTTTTAATGACGATAAAATACAACTCTGCAGAAGAAAGCTAATAAGCTATGTTTACTCATCAGTGCAAATATTCCTGAGCTAGCTGTTTAAGAATCACTTCTCAAGCTGGAATTGTAGGCACACAGTGCTGTACCCAGCTGCACGCAACTGCATCCATAGGGCCCCGGCATTTCCATTCATCACCACCTTGGGATCTCTGCATCACACTGTTGTGAGGTGGAGAGAGGTATGCTTACAGAGAGTCTGGAGAAGGTTGCAAGCAAATGAGGGAAGAATTGTGAAGTATGACTCGTTCATGGGGCAGGGGCTTTCTGTGGTTACAAAAGGATGGTTCTGGTTAATTTAGCACAGCATAAAACCAGATATAGTTTGCCTTTTAAGAGATTAACAACAATGAGTTTTGGGTAGCTCACTCTGCTCACACAGCAAGCATTCTCACTGGCTGGTGCCTTGATAGCACCACACACTGCACAGTGCAGTGGCTTGGATTGTATGTGAGGGACCTAGTGTCCCTGTCTAGCTAACCTTCAAACTGGGACCTTTACAAATCTCCCCTCTGCTTTGGTAAATTGCACATGATTGGATGCCTACACATTAGCAAATGCATTCCCAAGGAAGCTGGGTTGTTCTAAGTTCCATGTTTTTATTATGCAAATAAGTGTAATCCGAATATGTTATGCATTGCTTTTTTCCAAAGTATTCACTAACCTAACGTGGTGTTAAACCCCTTTTTTCCCTGTGATTCTTTTTTCCTCTTTAGGAGAACATATTATTATACCACAAAGGCCAAGGTTCAGTTAAAGTTATTGACTTTGGATCAAGCTGCTATGAACACCAAAGAGGTTTGCAGAAAAGTCAAGTTGATGTAATTTTCTTAATAACCTTTCTTAACTTTTAAAAAATGTGGAAAAACTATTTCTTTGATTGAGCTAATCATAGAGTCATAGAATCATTTAGGTTGGAAAAGACCTTTAAGATCATCAAGTCCAACTGTAAGTCTAACACTGCCAAGTCCAGCACTAAACCATGTCCCTAAGTGCCACATCTACACATCTTTTAAATACCTCTAGGGATGGTGACTCAACCACTTCCCTGGGCAGCCTGTTCCAATGCTTGACAACCCTTTTGGTAAAGAAATTTTTCCTAATATCCATTTTAAACCTCCCCTGGCACAACTTGAGGCCATTTCCTCTCATCCTTTCACTTGTTACTTGGGAAAAGAAACCGACACCCACTTCTCTACAACCTCCTTTCAGGTGGTTGTAGAGATTGACAAGGTCTCCCTTGATCCTCCTTTTCTCCAGGCTAAATAACCCCAGTTCCGTCGGCCGCTTCTCACAGGACTTGTTCTCTAGAGCTTTCACCAGCTTCGTTGTCCTTTTCTGGGTGCGCCCCAGTACCTCAATGGCTGTCTGGTAATGAAGGGCCTAAAAATGAACACCGTATTTGAGGCGCAGCCTCACCAGTGCCAACTACAGGGGGACAGTCACTTCCCTGTCCCTGCTGCCTACACTATTTCTGATACAAGCCAGGATGCCTTTGGCCTTCTTGGCCACCTAGGCACACTGCTGGCTCATATTCAGCCTGCTGTCGACCAACACCCCCAGGTCCTTTTCCACCAGACAGCTTTCCAGCCACTCTTCCCCAAGCCTGTACCGCTGCATGGGGTTGTTGTGATGCAAGTGCAGGACCCGGCATTTGGCCTTGTTGAATCTCATACCATTGGCCTCAGCCCATCAATCCAGCCTGTCCGGATCCCTCTGTAGACCCTTCCTACCCTAGAGCAGATCAACATTCCTGCCCACCTTGGTGTCGTCTGCAAGCTTACTGGGGGTGGATTCGATCCCCCAATCCAGATCATTGATAAAGATATTAAACAAAACTGGCCCCAGTACTGAGCCCTGGGGAACACCACTCGTGACCAGCCACTGACTGGATTTAACTCTATTCACCACAACTCTTTGGGCCTGGCCATCCAGCCAGTTTTTTCCCAACAAAGACTACACCCATCCAAGCTATGAGCAGCCAGTTTCTCCAGGAGAACACTGTGGGAAATGCTGTCAAAAGCTTTACTGAAGTCCAGGTAAACAACATCCACAGCCTTTCCTTCATCCACCAAGCGGGTCACCTTGTCATGAAAAGAGATCAGGTTAGTCAAGCAGGACCCGCCTTTCATAAAACCATGCAGACTGGGCCTGATTACCTGTTTGTCCTGTATGTGCCATGTGATGGCGCTCAAGACAATCTCCTCCATGACCTTCCCTGGCACTGAGGTCAGACTGACGGGCCTGTATTTGCCCAGAATAATATAGTGGCCTATATCCCTAATAAAAATCTGATTAACTGTTCAGCCATTGGTGGTGCAATAAATACTCGTAAGGGATAAGTAAGCTATTACCATGCTTTTTCTTTATCCCAGGCCTGATCAGTCCTTCTACTGTTGTTGAAATCAGAATTGCATTTGCAAGAGCGGTTAGCTGAAATGGGCCTATAAGGCTAATCCCAATACTTCACTTAACAAGGAGTTTATCAGGTCCAGAGATCCTTTCCCATCAGGATGGTTAAATTATAATTGGGACTTTTTGGATTAATACAATGGAGGGAATGGGAACTATGCTACAAGTTTAGAAAGTCTGAGTTTGGGTTTTTTTGCTACCAAAGATTTAAGCAGAATGTGCAGGAGATAACAAAAAGGAAAATTGTAAGAGAGAAAGTAATGTATAGCATCTGCTAAAAACAAACAAACAAGCAAACAACCCCCCTCCAAACAAACAAGAAAGAAATCTGTACTGCATTCTATTAAGGTAGAAAAACAAAACTAGTCTCTAAATGGCTCAGGCTTTCCTGTGAAATACTGATATACAAGCTGAGCCAAACCTGTTTATTTATATTTTGGGATTCAGTCCATTAGATTTATGAGAGTCCAGTTTTATAGGAGCAGGTAATAGTTTTAGGTTTGCCCATGTTTGAGTAGAGTGTAATCTGAGACACAGCCTGAAATATTTGAGAGTAACAAATTGAAACAGAAAACAAGTGAAAGGAAAGATGGACCATATCTGAGAAGACTGTGTCAGATGAAACTAGAATTTATGCAACCCTCAAAGTGGTACGGGATTAGAGATTAGAAAACAAAAAGTCAGCTATTTACTTCTGACAAGAATGACAAAAAGCGGACAACAATTATGCAGTTAGTCAAATGTACAAGGGCACAGATTGCCACCATGGAACTCTTTACCTGCACAGATTTGGTGAAACCAAATATTGTGCAGCACTTACTTTTCAGACCACTTTCCTTCCAAAAGGGTATTGAATATGTGGGAATGCAAAGAAGTGCAGGAATATAAACAAAGTGACCAGCAGAGTGATAGCAATAAGAAAATAAGAGAGTTTGCATGCTGTAATCGTGTTCATATGTCTGAATGACAAGAGGTAAAAGAATTAGTCTACTCACTATGATGAATCCCAATCTTGGAATGAGATCTTTTGACATCTGCTGTGGGGCTATAATGCATTAATGGGGAAATCAGAAGGCAGTAGGAGATGTTCCCTAGGTGTCAGTGAAACCAGTATTTCCTACAGTGCAAGCCTGTCATAATGAAGAACTGTTGATTGATGCAAGGGGAAGATCTCCAAATAGGAAAATGAACATGGACTAAGCTGAATCACAGCATTAGTACAATAATTTATTTCAGTAGAACTTGTTGAAGAACAATTTCCAAATAGAATAGTGGAAAACATATCACCCACTGATCTTAGGATGGAATTAGGAAAGATTTTCAGAGCCTATGTGAGCAATCCCTTAATGGCAGCTACTGGATAGAGTAGATATATGATGCCTGAACATGGGTTTCAATTTTCTGTGAAATCTGGAATCCACATTTCTGTCCCATTTATGATATTTTGCTTCTTGTCTAATTTTCTGTTTTGATATAGTGTACACCTATGTTCAGAGCCGGTTTTATCGCTCACCTGAAGTGATTCTTGGTCATCCTTATGCTATGGCTGTTGATATGTGGAGCTTAGGCTGTATCATAGCTGAGCTTTACACAGGCTACCCATTGTTTCCAGGGGAAAACGAAGTTGACCAACTTGCCTGCATCATGGAGGTAACTTTTGGGATTGTCTTTTGAATTACATACTCATTTCATAAACTACACTGCCAGTAACAAAAAGAAAAGTCAAGAGATGATAAAATATATTTGTCTATGGGCTGGGCTTTTAGAGGGAAGTTTATTACAGCCAAAGGGCTCTTTGAAAGGATGGGCTTTAATGCAAAACTGTTATTTCTATTTCATGTTCCAAACACTGCTTTCTGCATTTAGTGTCTTGCTTCTGAAGGAAACATATTATAATCTGGTCAGAATTTGTATGGAGAAGTTGGAACAGAAGCAGTATATCTAAGAGGAGGGAAGAGTAATTATAACAGGCTCATCTTAGGAATGAAATATGAGTGGGTTGAATTGGATCTCCTTAGTCCAAACTCCTGCTGAGAGAGATATTTTTGCTAGCATTTGATTAGTCAGTTGTGTCTAGAAAATCTTGAAAACCTCAAAGGCTTGAGTAGAAACTCTCTGGATGACCTGCTCAACTCCTGCTCTACTCTCCTGGTGAAAAAGTTTTTCCTAATAGTCACCCTGAATTTCCACAATTTGTGGATGTTGCCCCTTCTTATACTGTCTGCTCCTACCAAGGAGTTTGGCTATGCCAACTTTTTAACTGTTCTTCAAAGAGTTTTAGGAATGTACTGTGACATCTCCCACCTCAGATCACCTACCCAGTGTAAATATTAGAATAGGTGCAAAACTGTCCCATGAAAGCAAGTTATTTAGTTACTCTATACCAATCACTAAACTGCAACCTGATGTTGAACTCAGCACCAAGTTCTGATCCTTCTAGTGCTGTGTTGGTTTGTACAAGATTTTTCAAAGATGGCATCTCTCCTTGTGGCCTCCTACGTGTGTCATTAGCAGAGGTGCTTGTTCTTAGACTCTTCTGTGGTCGTGAAGATCCCAGTGTCATCCCTTATAAGATGACATTTTCTATGTAAGAAATCTCTGAGGAATCCCTTCATTCCTTCCACAATAAATGGCACAAGAGGAAATGGTTTGTAGACATTTCACAGTAAACTCCTACATTCAGCTTCTTTTCATATGGAGAAGGGTGAAATACCTCATCTCTCCTGACAGTTGTTATGTATGTTTGTGAAATGAAGAGTAACTCCATGAATTCATTTTCTATGTTGAAGGTATTGGGTCTTCCACCAGCTGATTTTATCCAGGCTGCATCAAGAAAGCGAACGTTCTTTGGTAACAGCTTCTGATTGTTTGTCTTTGTGGGATTCCTCACTGCTCATTAGTCCCTAGTTAATATCACTTGTAGAGAGTAGGGGCAGAGAACCTTAGCTACTTCTTAGCTGACAAAACTTCTTTCAGGAAGAGGTATTGAAAAGAAGGAAATGGGTAACATGAAGCCTACAAATGAACCTGGTGCTGCGCTTTTCATGTTTTATGGGTCTCTCATTGCCAAAGTGATAGGGAAGGGACTGGGAAATCCATTCCACTGTTACTCCTTAAGAATGTTATTGCTAAAAGGAATGCAGTGGGCTTTGGGAACTAATTTAGATTAAGTTCATTCCTCTGGATTTAATTTGTTTTTGGAAATTACACAGAACAAACAAAAAAACCCAGAGTGTAGGATGCAGTCTCTAGGATGTAACCAGTATTGTTTGCCACAATGTTGGCAGACTATCAAGCCAATAGGGCAAAATTGGAGTTAGTGGGATGGATACGGGTACAGTTTTTGCAACTCTCTTAAAGATTTGGTGAGGATTTTTAATGTAACTTTTTGAACATGTTTTTATTTTTTTAAGATTCCAAAGGTTTCCCTAAATCCATAACTAACAGCAAGGGAAAAAAGAGATGCCCGGACTCCAAGGATCTAAGCACAGTGCTGAAAACCCATGATGCTGGTTTCTTGGACTTTCTGAAAGGATGTCTAATGTGAGTTCACAGTTTTGATTTATATGCAGCAGGCTATTTTTGGCTTTGCTTTTATTGTCTTGTGGCTTTAAAATCTTTGTATCTGTTGGGGGGTTTTGGTGGGGTGGTTTTGTTTTTTTGTGGTTTTGTTTTTTATGTTTTTTGTTTTCCTTATGGTAGCATTTGGATAACTTACTATTCACCGCTTATTGCAGGGAGAAATCATTGCACAAGTAGACTATATGGGATTAGTCCAAGATACAAAAGAAAGCTGACATCATCATATCTAAAAGCAGATCTTCATCTTCTGATGCTGGAGACTAAACTTTAAAAGCAATGGTTTTTACCCATTGAGGCCTTTGTATTAAATCCTTTCTGTTTTATCTGAGATAAAAGTTCATTAAGATAACATAGATCATGGCAATGCACTGTCCCAAGGCAGTGCATATCTGGAGATCAAAGTTTGGGTTTTGTACTTAAATCTAACTCCTGCTCCGTTGGAAAAAGTCTTCAAATTTCCTCCAGGAGGAGTTATATTGGGAGCTGACTTAGCTGCCTGGAATATCTTAACTATGTTTTCTGTGCTAGGTCTTGGGGATGGCAATCAGGTGATACACTGCGGTATATGTATAAAAACAATTCTGCTTCTTTGAATATCTGTTTACAAAGATCTTGCTCTCTGAGTGCATGTTTCCTTGGGTAAGATTAGACTCTTTTTAGTTCCGATATACTATATGCCTCCCCCTTAGCAAAAGATAAAAAGGGCAAAGTACATTCAGCCGTGTACATTCAGTACAAGTCTGGACCCCAGAATCAATGGCATTGTTTGCTTGCTTCTTCTTGACTGTGGTAGTTAGCATGGAGAATTACTTAGCACAGTTACCAGAGTGTTACTTTGTAGTTTGCATGCTGATTTAAGCCTTTTTTGTCTTTATCATAGTTATACTTGTTTTCTTTGTACATTTGAAGAATTATTTTTCCATTGTCTTGTTTGGAATAGATTTTTATAAATCACTGGAGCTCAGAGTGCGAGAAGAGTCTAATATGTCTCAGATCCTGTTATTCTTGGATAAACTGTTGGCTTTACTCCAGTCAAGGATTTTCTTGCTGAACACCTAGTATGACAAGTCATAGAATCATAGAATCGGTCAGGTTGGAAGGGACCTTTAAGATCAAGTCCAACCGTTAACCTAACCTGACAAAACCCACTTCTAAACCATGTCCCTAAGTACCATATCTACCCTTTTTTTAAACACCTCCAGAGATGGTGAATCCACCACCTCCTGGGCAGCCTATTCTAATGTTTAATAACCCTTTCAGTGAAAAAATGTTTCCTAATATCCAGTCTAAACCTCCCCTGAGATAACTTAAACCCATTTCCTCTTGTCCTATCACTTGTCACCCGGGAGAAGAGGTCAGCCCCCACCTCTCTACAACCTCCTTTCAGGTAGTTGTAGAGGGTGCTAAGGTCTCCCCTCAGCCTTCTCTTCTCCAGGCTAAACAACCCCAGTTCCCTCAGTCGTTCCTTGTAAGATTTGTCCTCCAGAGCCCTCACCAGCTTTGTAGCCCTTCTCTGGACACGCTCCAACACCTCAATGTCCTTCTTGTAGTGAGGGACCCAAAACTGAACACAGTACTCGAGGTGGGGCCTCACCAGTGCCGAGTACAGGGGGATGATCACTTCCCTAGTCCGGCTTACCACACTATTCCTGATACAGGCCAGGATGCTGTTGGCCTTCTTGGCCACCTGAGCACACTGGTGCCTCATGTTCAGCCGGCTGTCTGCCAACACCCCCAGGTCCTTTTCGGCCGGGCAGCTTTCGAGCTACTCTGCCCCAATCCTGTAGCGCTGCATGGGGTTGCTGTGACCCAAATGCAGGACCTGGCACTTGGCCTTGTTGAACCTCATACCATTGGCCTCAGCCCATCGGTCCAGTCTGTCTAGATCCCTCTGCAGGGCCAGCCTACCCTCAAGCAGACCAACACGCCCGCCTAGTTTAGTGTCACCTGAGAATTTACTGAGGGTGCATTCAATCCCCTCATCCAGATCATTGATAAAGATATTAAAGAGAACCGGCCCCAGCACCGAGCCCTGGGGGACACCACTTGTGACCAGACACCAGCTGGATTTAGCTCCATTTACCACCACTCTCTGGGCACAGCCATCCAGCCAGTTATTTATCCAGCGAAGAGTCCACCTGTCCAGGCCATGAGCAGCCAGTTTCTCTAGGAGAATGCTGTGGGAGACGGTGTCAAAAGCTTTGCAAAAATCCAGGTAGATAACATCCACAGCTTCTCCCTCATCCACCAAGTGAGTCACCTTATCATAGAAGGAGATCAGGTTTGTCAGGCATGACCTGCCTTTCACAAACCCATGCTGACTGGGCCTGATCACCCTGTTCTCCTGCATGTGCCGTGTAATGGCACTGAGGATGATCTGTTCCATCACCTTCCCAGGTACCGAGGTCAGACTGACTCGCCTGTAGTTCCCTGGATCCTCCTTCCAGCCCTTCTTGTGGATGGGTGTCACATTTGCCAACCTCCAGTCGGCTGGGACCTCCCCGGCTAGCCAGGACTGCTCATAAATTATGCAAAGTGGCCTGGTGAGAACTTCCGCTAGCTCCTTCAGTACCCTTGGGTGGATCCCATCCGGCCCCATAGATTTGTGCACCTCCAGGTGCTGAAGCAGGTCCCTCACCACTTCCCTTTGGATTACAGGGGCTTCATTCTGCTCCCCATCCCCATCTTCTAGCTCAGGGTCTGGGTACTCAGGGAACAACTGGTCCTACTGCTGAAGACTGAGGCAAAGGCGGCATTAAGTACCTCAGCCTTTTCCTCATCCTTGGTCACTATGTTACCGGCCCCATCTACTAGAGGACAGAGATTATCCTTGGTCCTCTTCTTATTGCTAATATATTTATAGAAACTTTTTTTGTTGTCCTTGACAACAGAAGCCAGGTTTAGTTCTAGCTGGGCTTTGGCCCTCCTGATTTTTTCCCTACATAGCTTTACTACCTCTTTGTAGTCCTCTTGAGTTGCCTGCCCTTCCTTCCAAAGGCCATAAATCCTCTTTTTTTCCCTAAGCTGCAACACTAGCTCCCTGTTTAGCCGGGCCGGTCTTTTTCCCCAACGGCTTGTCTTCTGGCACATGGGGATAGCCTGCTCCTGCGCCTTTAAGACTTGCTTCTTGAAAAACATCCAGGCTTCCTGGGCTCCTTTGCCCTAGAGGGCTGCCTCCCAGGGAACTTTGTCAACCAGGCTCCTGAAAAGCCCAAAGTCTGCCCTCCGGAAGTCCAAGGTAGCAGTTCTGCTGACCCCCCTCCTTGCTTCTCCCAGAATCAAAAACTCTATCATTTCATGATTGCTGTTCCCAAGACAGCCTCCAACCGTCACATCCCCCACAAGACCTTCGCTGTTTACAAACAACAGATCCAGCAGGGCACCTTCCCTAGTTGGCTCCCTCACCAGCTGTGTCAGGAAGTTATCCCCAGTACATTCCAGGAACCTTCTACACTGTTCCCTCCCTGCTGTATTGTATTCCCAGCAGATGTCCGGCAAATTGAAGTCCCCCACGAGGACAAGAGCTCGCGATCTTGAGACTTTTCCCAGCCGTTTATAGAATATTTCATCTGCCTTCTCATTCTGGTTGGGTGGTCTATAACAGACTCCTACTATGATGTCTGCCCTGTTAGCTCTCCCCCTGATTCTTACCGATAAACACTCAACCCCATTTTCTCCATCGTTTAGTTCAAAGCATTTGTAACACTCCCTGACCTACAGGGCCACACCCCCGCCTCTCTTTGCTTGCCTGTCCTTCCTGAAGAGCCTATAGCCGTCCATGGCGGCACTATAGCTATGTGAGTCATCCCACCACATTTCTGTGATGGCGACTACATCATAGTTATCCTGCTGCACAATGGCTTCCAGCTCCTCCTGTTTGTTGCCCATGCTACGTGCATTAGTGTATAAGCACTTCAGCTGGGCTATTGGTCCTTTCTCCTTTTTGCTGGAGGGAACCAAATTTCTGCCACCACCAGACTTATTCCTAAGGAGCCCAGTTACACACCCTCTCTTTTCCAGGTCTAGTGCCAGCATGCCGCTTTCAGACTTTTTGCTAGCAAGCTCGGATCCATCCCCACCCCCCTTCAAATCTAGTTTAATGCCCTGTCAATGAGCCCCGCCAACTCCTGCCCTAAAACCCTTTTCCCCCTCTGAGACAGGCATTTGCCATCTGCTGCTAGCAGGCCCGGTGTCCTGAAAAGTAGCCCACGATCAAAGAGCCCAAAGTCCTGCCAATGACACCACTCCCTGAGCCAGGCATTGATCAGCTGGCACTTGCCGTTAATCTTCTCATCATACTTAGTAACTTGGGATAGAAGCAAAAACTACCTGTGCTCCTGATCCCCTAAGCAGCCGTCCGAGGGCCCTGAAGTCTTTCTTCATTGCCCTTAGACTTCTGGTACCTACCTCATCACCACCTCCATCACCTCAGTCATCCACAGCTGTTTTCTTAAAGGAAATTGATCATTTGCACATTTTTGTGAACTACTAAATGCAAATAACAGGTAATAATTAACACTCTTCAAGCAAGGTAGAAATCCCATGGATACTCTATGCCAGGAACTTTTTACTTAGTATCACAGAATAATTTAGGTTGGAAGGGCCCTCTGGAAGTCACCTAGCCCACGCTCCCACTCAAAGCAGAGCAAACTTCAAGCAGGTTGCTCAAGACCTTGTCCAGTCGGGTTCTGAGTATCTCCAAAGAGGGACATCCACAGCCTCTTGGGACAACCTGTTCCAATAGTGAAACACACTGACGATGAGAGCGTCAGTGGTAAAGTGTCTGTGTGTTTATGTGGGGGAAGAGAGATGTGATTTCGTGTCACCAGCATGTCATCTGTCATCACCAAGTAAACTGGACATTTTAATAAATGAATAATAATGTAATATAATAATGTGGGAGAAGCAAAACTATTTTGTGGCTCAAACATGATCATGTGCCTTTTCCAAGGCAGTCAAGCATTTTACAGGGTGGGATTCCATGGACCCTGATGATATGAGGTGTCATTTTACTAATAGGTCTTTTTGCTTGGGAGATGGATACTAATGAGGTTTTACTCTTCCATCAAAGTAAAAGACTGAGCATGCAGGAACAAACTTTTGCCTGGTTGCCCTAAATACTGACCTCTTGCATAGGTGCAGTAAATCTTTCGGGGTGAGCTTGGATCCTAATTTGTACTGTGTAACAGTAGCAGAAGCTGATCCCATACCATTTCCAGTGTTATCTGTATCTTATGCAAGGCTAATATTTTGTGTCTTCTTTAGCACTGACTGCAAGTTTCTTTCTAGCAGTTCAGTAGTACTTTCCTAAACAAATCCGTGCTAACTTGTGGTTACATAAAAAAAAAAAAATCATCCCTCTCTGTTTCACAAGAAGGTTGCTTTTAATGTTCTCTGCTTGCTAAAGCTGTATGAATCATTGATCCATTGTGGTTTGCTGGCTGAATCAGAACATTTAGGAAATAATTTCAGTGAAGCAAAAACACCTGTAAACAAGTCATTTCAGGTCACACAGAAAAAAATGTTGTATGTTGGGATAGTTTAAATTTTCAAAGGAATTAAGTAAGGTTTGAAATGTAAACTCTTTGAGACAAAAAAGAATTGTACTAATTTGTCTGTTTCAATTGTCAATCTGTGTCTGTCCAAAGCAGCCTAATACATTTGCCATAACTTCACAAATAGTTTTGTTCAACTTGTATGCACCTGTTTTGCGGATGCAAACATCAGACCAAAAGACCAAATTCATGTAACTCTTGTGATGACAAGAATATCTTTTTTTCCTACATTATTTCTGTACATTTCCAGACAGCACTGAGGTTAGACAAAACAGAATGAAATAGTCTGCAACTCATGTAGAGATTAGTAACAGAAATATTAAGATTGATATGAAAGCAGTACTAATGGAAATATATGTGTGTTTAAGCACTGGAAGAAACAGCAGAACAGGGGTTGAAAGAATGGTGTGTAGTGGTAACAAAGGACAGTGCTCCCAGGACAGTGCTCCCACCTGTAAAACTGGGGAACGTGTTGTCTGTGTCACAGTCAGGAAGCCTGTGCTCTGGTGAGACCACAGCATAGGTGACCAGCAGTGAAAAATCTCAAAGCTTACAGCAACTGCATGGCAACAAGGTTGCAGAATATCACATACGCTGTTCATTTTCATGTTAGCCTGAAAGGAAAACAAACATATATTCCAAAATACAAGGAAAACCAGACCATGAGTAGATACCTTGCCTAACATTTATGGAGACTGAAGTCAGCAAGGTTCTGATGTGAAGGAGCATGCCCAAACAGCAGATGACTCCTAAAGGATATAAAAGATGTCTAAAGACTAGTACATCATCACCAAGCAAAAAGAACTCCAGAGATGTGATGAGGACTCAATAGCTGGCAACCCTTGTCCTCTAAGTGACACCCAAGTGGTCTTGGTCAGAACACCAACTTGTGTGTATGTGGGTATGAGAACTGAGTGAGTGAAACCCATGAGAATATAAAGTCAAGGTAGAGATTTTGAAAAAAAAAAAAAAAACCAAAAAAAACCACCTTTCTTTTCCATAATGAGACCTCATGTGAGTTTTGTTACACTAAGCCTCTACAGTAGTTTAAGGTGCAATTAAATTAGGGAAGACGTATCTTTTAATGAATTACCCTATATCTTATTTATGTTCCCTTTCTTGGAGCCTGCATTGACAGAATGTGAAAACCTTGAAACAAGTATTCATAGAGTCCCTACCCTAATAACACCATGAACTGCATATTAAAAATGGTTTGATGCTGCAGAGGGTTTGATCAGCAAAGCACACAATGCTGGAGTAAATAAAAAGTCTAGAAGGATGGAGGGGATCACATAAGATTTTTCCTTGTTTTCAGTTAAAAATCTTTTGTTTCAAAAAATTTCTTCATGAAATGACTTTCAGAAGACAGTGCTGAATCTTTTGGCTTAAACTGGCTTTCGGTTAGAGCTACTGTTAAATAACTATTTGTCTACCATGGATTTAAGGTGGGAACCTGCCCTGCGCATGACTCCCGATGAAGCAATGGAGCATGCATGGATCCAGGAGCCAAAAATATACAGAGCAAAACAGAAAACACAGACTTCAAGGAAGCTGAGTGATGGTTCTCTCTCTACACCAGAGAAGAAAAAAGACAATATTCGTAAGCATGTGCTACCTGGAGAACTAAGTGCATTTATATCAATGTTTGGTATTTCTTTCTATTTAATATCATCTGTCTGAAGTAAGGTGAGGTGATAGTACACAGTGTGCAGATAATGGATGGTCACTGGAATGTGGTGGACAGAGCCATTATTTCTCATTTCTGTAGAAACCCGTTACTTATGTTTTATAGTGGCTGCCAGCAAGAAGACTGGCAGTACTAAAGATTGACATAGAAAGATCTTTTCCCTACTGTCACCAAAATAGTTATGGTATCTGACACCACACCATAGTGCACTTCACTTTCAGAGCAAAAGAATGCATCAATGGTGGTTGTAAGATCCCAGAGAAAAATTTCAACAGATTTTTTGTGAATTTGTGGTGATCATGTGTTTATCTGCTGCTAAGAGTCTGCAGTCTTACCCTATCATTTTATTTATTTATTATTACAGAAGATATCTGGAAAGATATGGCTGACAAAGTGAAAAGTGAACTGGCTGAAAGACTGACTCCCACTGTGCCCTCCACAGGCACAACAGGAAATGATGTGCAGAACACAAGGAAACATGTTATTCCAGAGAAACATTTGGAGACCCAAATGGAAAAGCCTATGAAAACTGATCAAGCAGAACACAGTGGTGAAACAGCTCTTCCAAAAAATTCTCTTTTTTTCCCCCCAATTAAGTAATACACAGCACAAGTGACAATTGCTTCAGTTGCATATCTGGTATATTTTGTAGGTATTTTTTGTACTCAGGAATATAAGCTGTATCTGTCTGTACATGGGCTGTGCACATTGTAAGTATATTTAATGTTCATTTTACTTTGAAGTAGTCCAGGCAACCAAAACAGAATTTGAAAACCATTCATTTTCCTCATCTACATCCTTGTTGTGATCAAAGATCCTTTACAACCAGCAGCAATAAAACGGAGACTGTAGAGGTGCAGAGTGGCTTATTCTTGATGTTAAAACAGACTTTTGAATTTTAGATTTTCCTGGAGCTAAAAGAACAAATGCATTGATGGAAGAATTAGAATCCTCTCACTTACATCAGCATAAATCAGCAATAATTCATGGATAGGATTACTGGATTTACTTCTGTATAAAAAATATGAGAAAGTAAACCCAGCACCTTCACTTTCCTACTTCTCCATCTCCCACTTTTTTTATAGTGAAGCACTACATGGAAGCCATTTTCACACCTTCTTAGCACATTTAGAAATGTAAATTATATTCTTTAGCTCTTTAGCAGCAACAAAGAAGAGTGGTATTCTGGGCCCAGTTCTGCAGAGACTCCACTTGGTATTCATATCAACAGGAAGGATGGATTAAACCAAGCTGTTTTGATTCAGGGAAGTTGTCCTCCACAGGAAGTTTAACTTAATACTCTAAAAAAAACCCCAGTTCTATCACTCCTATGATTTCTGTGTTTAATTAATTTAAACATTTAGCTCTTGGACAATAGACTGTCTTTTCATTGCATTGTAAAGCACCCGCCTCATTATAACTTTTACACTTTACTGTGGCTTATAGATAGTACCGCCATTTAAAAGGAAATAATGAGGAAATTGTCCTACAAAATGCAGCTGCTACTGTAGCAGTGCTATTGCAGTAGTCCCAAGAGAAATAGGTGTTTGTAGGTGCTAAGAGTCACCATAACAGCGAACTCCCACAGGCTTTTTGTGCAAAAGGAAATCCCAAAGGATATGAAAATGGTGCTAACGCAGTTCTAATGTAACAGTGAGTAACAAGCCATCTGACAGGGAACAGAGGTGACTGCATAACAAAAGGCCTATAGCAGGTGTGCTCTCCTACTGAATAGAAAGTTAATGCTAATAGTCATCTCCGAGAAAATAGCCTGCACAATGCAATGTGACCATTCTCTTGGCTTCAGGCAAACCCTGGAACTCACCAAGAAACACCTGGAAGATGAGTGACCCAAGCAGGGCAATTGCCCATTATTGAGTGTAATTGAGCAGTGAATTACAAGGGTATTTTGGCAGACAAATATCATCCTGCCGTGATGCAGACATTACTGACAAGCAGACCAGCTTGCAGTACCAGAATAGTCCATATATCTGGCTTCAGAGAGACTCCTTTGCATCTGAATCCTCCTGGGCACTATAAAACGCTCCCATTCATCACCAGAATGATGCACCAGGAGAAGTGAGTTCTGTTATGTACCGTGTTCCTGTGATTGCACACAATACCCAGGGTGGGTGAGCATCTTGGAGAATGTAGGCAGAGCCCTTATCACATTTCACAGAGGAGTCCCACCCCTGGTGGGAGCTGAATGAAGGAGCTAGACTTATCATCAGTTTTAGGGAATATTCAGATAAGATTTTGCAGACATTTGGAAAATATTTTGGCTGTTTGTTTGCAAGTAACACAGAAGATAAGAAGCGATGGGTTTATGTTTAAGTGTAAGGGTTCCATGTGGACTAAGAACAGCAAGAGTACTTATCCTGATACCACTTAACATAAAAGATCAGATCCTTATATCCTTGGAACTATAATTTGTACTGTTTCAATTCAGTTGCTGTTCATTCTCCACCTCTATTGTGATATGTTCAGTTGAATGCCTAGGCTGCTCCAAGTTAAAATATCTGTCTTCTTGTAATTGTGCACTTGTGCATTTGTCTGCTCTACCTCAGAGGCAAAGTTTGGGATCAATTATACAAAGCTGCTCTTGAAAGTATTATTGCTTAGTCCTAGTGAAGCTGTAAACCTCATTTGATGTATGGGCTCCTGTGCTGGAGCTGCATTTTCTTTACAATTAATACATTTCAATAGCTTTTTGTAGTAAGCAGCACCACATTACTTCTCGTGGTGTATGCTTTTGGGTTTCTCAAGGCATTCATAGAGTTGAGGGAAAAGTAACAAAGCCACCTGAGACTAAAGTTCAGTTTAATTATCCGTCTATTCACAGAAGGCAGATGGATGGCGTTTCACTGTAGCTAACTGGCTGCTGTGTATTTCCCGTCTTCCCTTCCTTGCTGACCTGCTGTTCTTTTTTTAATTCCTTCAGCCTCCACAGTGATTTCCATTTTCAAAATCTTTCCTAATAAGGGCTGTTATAGATAACTGTTGGATTTTTTTCAGAGATGACAGAAATACATAGAAATTACTTTGCAGAAAGATCTAGCCCTCAGATATCATCACTGCTTTCATATGCCTCTACAGAAACAAGCAGACTCAATGTATACAGGTAGCATCCTCTTCTCTGTGCTGTAAGAGGACACCCTTCAAAATGTTGAGAAGATTCCTCTGACTCCCACTCTGCTTGAGCCACCCACAGACTGGTAACAGAGCAGACTCATAGAGAAAAGAAACACTAAGTTATCGATTTACTTAACTGAAAAGCCCAAGCCGCGAATCAGTGTTGCCAGTGAGGGAAAGGCAGGACAATGTGGTTATCATCTGCTCTGCTGGCCCGCTGAGCAGCATGTGAGTGCTGGCTGCCCAGGGAGCACATGCATGATTCTGCATCACTGTAAGGATATGCTGTCCCTTGACCAGGAGCTGGGCCAAACAAAAGCCATTAGGGAATATGGGATATAGAAAGAGCTGGGCATTTTACAGTGGAGATAACTGGTTTGGGGTGTAAGGTTAGAAGGGGCATCATGGTATGGGTATGTGCTGGGAAATCATGTCATTGTGTTGAAGAGAAGTTGCAGGAACCAGCGGTGTTGCAAAATGGGTATTTACAGGATATAGGACACAAATCTTTAAGAAATCAAGCTGTGAGAACACAAAGGCTCAGTGAACAAGCTGTTATACTTCTTCGATCTTTGAAACCTCATTACGGAAATGTTGTCTGTAAAAAAATGATAATGCACGCTCCTAGCCCTGATGCCTTTTTGCAGTTAAATACACTTTGCAATTGCACTTCACCACCCCTCCTAGGAGGCTGTCAAAGTATAATTTCTATAAGTCAAATGCACAGTCACTGCCAGAGCCCAGCCCAGACCATGGGGATCCTAATAGTCGTGCCATGCTCTTCCTCATGACAGATCCTGAAGTTAGTTCTTTTACTCAGTGTCGACAAAGATATCATCTGCAACCATCTTGAAACACAACAGTCCCAATTTGTGTAACACAGAGGTGCAGCTGGTCGTGAGGTGTTGCCTGTACAGTGGTTTCAGATCCTTCACTAGTGTTCAATGCCATCTAGTGTCACTACAGGTTTCCTGTATTCAACTTTTAATACATTGCTAATGGCTCTTCTTTAACACCACCACACACACCCCCCTTCCTATAAAAGAGCAATAAGTCCACCAAATACATCTCATAGAACAATGTGTGGCAGTGGTGAGTTCTCTGTTTACATCTAGAACCTTATCTATATCTTAACCTGGCAGCAGAGGGATTCAAGGTTAAGCCCCAACCGAAATAACAAAAGGCCAGAAGCATCCTACGTTATACAAGTGTAAAGTTGAGCCATGAGAGTACAGCAGTATGTCTGTACTGCACTGAAAAAAGGAGTGAGCTTATCAATTGCTTCACTGAATCAATGCAGCTAAGAAGCTCTCAGAACAAAGTACAAGAAACCTAAAGCAGAGATTTTGTGGCTTACTCCCCACTGCCCTTGTTTTGCATTGTTTTGATTTCACAACGTGTGATGCACACATAACATGTTATGACTACTATATCATCTATGTGAATAAGCAGGGATCAACTACGCTGGGGCAAGGTGTTAACCAGGAGTATAAATTATTTGTAATTCTGGCATTTATCTATGTATCAAACTTCTACTATCTATTTATGAGAAAAAAAGTTAATGTTTGTCAAACTGGACAGATTAAAGCCATTTGATTTTTTTCAGTCTGCAGAGAGACTTGACAGAGAAACTGAGCGGTTGGTCACATTATTTCCAGATTTAAATATTTTTTTAAAGCAGAATTGCCATAGTAAAATTGTTGGTAGTCAGAATGCATTGAAGAATTACAGTAATTTGTGACAGGAAAAACCTAGGAAGATTGAAGATCCTAGAATTAAATCTTTTCCAACTGTCAGCTCTGTGACCTTGTGCTCCAAGTATATTACTTGCATGCTGTGAGAACCAATCACTTAACAGGGGTATTGAATAGACAAAGCACTAAGAATTATTTCCAATGAAACACCCAGTCTTGTCTTTTACTTAATTGGAGCTTCTTTATATCAGCACCAGTATCCACATGGCACTGCACTGTATGGGGTGGACGCAATGCAGATTACACACAGGGAACTAAATTACACAATAATAATAATAATAATAATAATAATAATAATAATAAAGGTGTTACATTCACTTTGTATCATCTGAGTACATTAAAACTGCCAGTTCTTCACATCCAAAAGTTTGACCACTGACTGAATTGTTGCTTCTGCAAGGAAGAAACAAGAGACAATAATCAAGAGTTTCTTTAGTGGGTTCCTGTGTGTTTGTGTGGGAGGTAAATGGGTTCCTGCTTCCTGGGTCATGGCGAGACTTGGATGGCAGGGGACACCTTCCACTCTCACCATTCTATGCCTATTTCCAGACAACGCACTGCTCAAACAACCTCTTTGCTTCCTGTCATGATCCTCCTGTTAGAAATGAATCTCTGGTTTTGCTGCCTGCCCAGATCTGTGACCTCCACAAGTAGAGACCCTCCTGATTACTTTTGGTCTACAGTGCCAGGGTTTATCAGCAGGCATAAATTTCTGTGGCTATAGGTATGCATGTGCCCTCCTATTTCTTATGTGAGACAGCAAAAGTCTATTTGTCAGCCTGGCAACTGTTTGTCTTTGACCCTCTATCCTTCCCAGTGCTCTTAGCTATCCAATGACAAGTCTGTCAGTAAAAAGACTACGTAGACACCGTATTGTTTATATCTGTTCCAAAAGACCTTTAGCCATTACCTACAATGCCCCTGCCTTCAACAGTACTTCTGTCACCCCTTTGAAGCTTGGGAAGGGAAAGGGGGCAAAAGAACTACAGTCCTACAATTCCCCCTTCCCTAAATATCCCTCACATGCTCTTGTACTCTCTCTTTCCCTCCTAGCCCACTTTGCAAATTACTTAATATAAAGAGAAAGATCCCCTCTCTATCTTCAGAGTTTTGTACCAAGTATCCAAGATTTTCAGCCTGTGAAGAGGGAGGGGGCTTTTCACAGTTACAGTGGGAAGACTGTGGGAACGGGAGCATTTGTGCAACACTACAATGGGAAAACAAGCCAATAGCAGCAAAAGAGCTGAGAAATGATGTTAAGCAAAGGTGAAGTCCTTTCATGAAAAAATCTCTGCCAGCACCTTTCCTTCAGGACTGCATGCTTTACTTGATGTGGCGCCTATATTTCCTCTGCTTCTTGCTATGGCCTCCCCATATGATTTGGTAGAAGCAGTCCTGCAGATGTCTGGCAAAAGGTAAGTCAGCTTGGCACTAACTTTCACAAAGTCTCCAGTTTGTTGAAACCTAAAGGATCTGGGGTGGATCCAAACATGGAAGAGGAAGGCTGTCAAAGACGTGCAGCAATGTGAGGTGCTGAATGCAAGGATATTTTTAGCCTGGCTACCAAAGATGAAAATTGTCACTCTGTCAGAGTATCTGTCTGGGTATCAGTCTCCAGTAATTTTTAAACCTGCTGGTTAATTTTACTTCAAATAGTGAGCATAATATAATAACACAACATACAATGTCTTATAAGGGAATATCACCCATCTCAGTATGATATAGTACTGTGCACCACATTGCAAAGCACAGCCATCTAAACTGCAGCAGCACATAGTGCAACATAATGCAACATAATGCATTTTCCAAATGAAAGTAGTCCTGTGTTGTCTTACGTTCTTCTAGAGGACACAGTCATTGAGAAGGATGGAGATGGGGAGGGACAAGAAGTGTTTTTCATACTTGAAACCTGAACTGCTGAGAATCAGGAAATAAAGTTAGCAAATTCTCTAAGGCAGCCTTGCTTGTGCACTTTTCAGTAAATAAGCTAAACCACCACTAATCTACACACTTGTACTATACCAATATGCCTTGTCCAGAGAATAGGGAATGTTATAATTATTGCAAGCACTGTAACAAGTTCTATCAAGCAAACCTTTTTTTTTGGCGTAAGGCACACTGTTGAGCTGCCTGCATGTATTCTAGTCTTGAAAACCTTGACTCCCCCACTGACACCCTCCACTTCTTGCCAATGCTTACAACCCATTCATTTTCACCCAGGGCATTTCCTTTGCCACTGTCTTTTCACTTGCCTTTCATTAACATCCTCCATTTATGTTGCCTTGCATAATACAGCTAAGAACTTTTAAAGGAGGGTGATGAACTGATTACAAAATAGCAGATATTCTGTTGACTGTGTATTGGTTTGAGATACAGGATTCAGCTTCAAGTCTTGCTCCAAACACCACAGCACTCGGTCCAGAAGCTGGATATCAACCTACTAAACGTCCTTTCTTATTAGCTCATTTGGGCCATTGGAGTTTTTTCTCTTTTTTTCAGTCTCTAATTCCACTTGGAATTGAAAGCCTTCCATGACAAAATGTTGGCAGTGTGGTATGTCTATGTGAAAAACTGTGGTTTCAGTAAGTCCACATTTTTGGAGAATAATATTTCATTTGAAAAATAAGTGACCAACTCCACTGCTTTTATTATTATTTCCTTTACTTTCTGACAGGCAGTGGTCTTCCCACCATTTTGCTCTAAACCAAAATTAACATATTTCCATAATTTCTGTATTTCCTCCCCAAAATACACACACAAAAAGTAAAGAAAAAAGTAGATTTTAATCTTAGTCTAAGCATAGCCGCAGAGCAGTGGTTTTTAACACCTTGATAAAATGAAGGATAAAGTCAGAAAATGGTAATTTAAACCATTTTAAACAGCAATATTTAGTTTTGTTTCTATCACCCATCACAGCAGAAGTGTCAATATTATTAGCGGTAGGCTCTTTTAACTATCCTTGCACATGAACACTGGCAGAAGGAGCTGTTTTTAAAATGCTGCCTTTGTCCCTATTAATCCCTAATTTTGAGGAATTTTTGTCTTAACATATCCATAAATAGCTATTTTAGATGGCCTAGTGGCTGAAGATACCCACACAAAGCTGACAGAGATGAGACAGGAAACCTGTCCCCTCCTGGACCAGCAGGTGAAGCCAGGTGAAATACAAGTAGGCATCTCAAATGGCACTAGACAGCTATGTCTGGGCAACTGAATTAGGTCTCCTAAAAGTCTCGTAGCTAATCTTCAGCAAGATTTTGAGGATTTTCACACTAGGTTTGAGTTTGTGGGGATTAGAACTGAATGTGTCAAAATGAGTGATTAGCTTCATACTAAAAAAAATGAGAAGAAATGTAAAGGGTATAGAAATGTTGCATTTTTGAGTCATTCTATGTCACTTAAGTAATTTAAAAAATAGTTGTTTGGTCTGTTAGTCTAGGCTCCGTCTGCCACTGATCATTAAAGCAACCTAAATAAATACCTTTGACTGGATATCCAATTTTGACAGCTAGCAGTCTTTGAGGTGAAGGTTGCATTTCTTTCCACATTTCCAAAACAAGGCTCTGTGATTTATTGATGGGGGGGGGGGGGGGGGGGGGGAAATGGAGTATTTTGTTAAAAATTGGCCTAAAAGAACAGGCAAATGTGTTAACCTCAACAGAAGGTCAAATATTGTGAAATGAAATACTGACATTGCTTCAACTGGTTGTAACAGGAATCCTATGCTTCCTACCCTGCACTGCAACACGGAGTTGTTGAGCTGGGGAGACATGGGGGTTGGACTTGGCTGGGTGTCAGGGATGTGTGTGCTGCCAGCAAAGGGTTTCAGCAGTGGAGCCTTCAGGGTCATTTCAAAAGAGTACTGGGCATAACACTTTCATTCTTCCTCATCTCCCAAGTTTGTTGTACATCATCAAAATCCCCAAAAAGAAACACAGTGAAACATCACAACACAGAAAACATCTCTGTCTGCCACATGAGGCGGACCTCAAAAGTGCTGCTGCACCCCGTGGTTCTGACCCTCCTCTTTCGTTTCACACTTGGCTCCTGTATGAGCACTTAGTTTTCTAAAGGAAGGGGGTTTATCTTCTTTCCTCTACTCAGGTCATCTATAATTTTATATTCTTTGGCATCTTGCTCACTGCCAATCTGTGGTATCTTCCTGTTCCTGGATATCTGGCACTTGCCCCTCAGCAGTGGCATGCAAACACTACATCCTGCTCCATCAAAGAAACCATGCAATTCTAATCTTTGTCACACAGCTAAACCATCCCTCCTTCTAATCCCACGATAGTCATGTCTTCCAGCAGTGTCTCAGTTGCATTCCCTAATCTCATGCTCCTCTCCATGTGAGAAAGGGATTTGCTGCTTAAAAGAGTGGAGAACTAGCAATGGTGAAAATTGCTCACACCAGCAGCTCTGCAAAGCACCCTAATGCAGCCGTGCAGGTTCCCTTCCTTTTTTCCATCCCCTCTTCATCATTAACTCTGTCTTTGGTTCTCCCCACAGAGGGGCTGAAGTCCCTCAGTTTTGATATCCCTGTGCTGTTCTAGCCTTGAAATACTCACTGAGCATTACCATATCCTTCAGCACTACCTAGTGCCTCTAGAACAGTGTCTTGGTCCTCTCTAGAGCAGAACAAATTTAAAATGTTGGCATTGTATTACATAATTCACAAAAAAACCCACAAAAATACTTGCTGTCTACAGCAGGACTGCCAACAAAGTAACCTGGGATTCAAGCAATCTGTATGTAATTTAATCTGTTAAAGCCCTGTCCCTGAAGATCAGATTAGATATCTCTCCTCCTCTGTTACTCATCTGTTCTGTGAGTGCTTGTCTCAGAAGATTAATACAAATGGGCTTTTCTAGGCTTTCCTAGCAGGTAAACAGGAATAAAATACCATATCTTTCAAAATCCGCAGACCCAGGCTATGTTGTGTAGTGGATTATGCAACTGGGCAAATTGGAGATGAGATGCACAAGGCACTTCCTGGCAGAACCTGTTGGAAACCTGATGAGGCTCTTTGTTTTACATATCATTATGCTGAAAGGTCTTAGGCAGGGCAACAAATCACACCCTTTTCTCCTTCCGCTTATTCCCACCAAGGTATAGTGCATGAAGCAAAGGCATTTTTCTTAATCTACCCTTCCACGACAGTCCAGGAGCCCCTTTTATGTGCCGCAGTAGCTTCCTCTGATAAGCCATGGCACTAAGATTCACCAGCCCATTCCCAACAAACTTGCCAACAATCATCACACCAGACAATAGGGTGGCATAGACAGGGTTCATTTCAGCATTTGCAACAGAAAGGCAAGTTAGTCAGAACAGCCCCTTTTCCTTGGTGAGGAGAGCCAGCATTCACCCAGCCTGAGGAGTACTGGGTAGGAGGTAAACACTGTTGCTTTTTTTGGTTGTGTAGTACAAAACAGCTCTTAAAAATGTTTTAAGATGTATACGGGATAGCCTAGTATGGTTTCACTGAGGCAGGGTGCCAGGACATATTATGTAAAGTGTTATCTTTCCTACATGTTAAATTAGATATAGAACAGTCGGTTTCCACTCCTCCTTTCTGGCAATAGGCCCAGCCTCATGCAATTCCATATAAACTGGGCCCCTCATAGCAGAATAGCTGCCCAAGGTATCAGCAAGACTCAGAAACTGCAGTGGTACTGCTGATGATGGTATTTCACTTCTCAAGAATCAAGGGTATGCTCTTCCTCTTGTTCCTCCCATGCTTCTGTTCTGGTCAGCCTGTACCTCCACTGCTGCGTTTCTCCATCTTCCTGGATCCTTTAAACATGGTCTACCTCCGCTGGGATCATGATGAACAGGAGCTGATGTTGTTTGAGCTGCAGGTCCATACAACTGGCTGGGTGGCATTTGGATTCAGCCCTCACGGAGAGTTGCCTGGATCTGACATTGTGATAGGAGGTGTCTTCCCAAATGGCAGCATATACTTCTCTGTAAGTTGAAAAGACCTTCTCTGCATCTGCTTTTGCCCAGGGTTGTGCTCCAAGTATACTGACTTGAAAGCATATGGGCTCAACTGGCTAAAGATAGAAGTCTGAGGCCAGTTGAGATCCTTAGTTAGCATGGCCTCTGACTGACAGTCCAGAAGAGCCCAGGTGTTCTGCAGGTTCTGTATCATGCCTGCTAGTCCCATACAGCTACCTGAGATACACTATGGTATCCCAGATGGCACTAGATGATGTTGTTTAGGCAAATAAACTGATCCCACTTGCAAGTCAAAACCACAGTCAGAACCAATTCGATATGACTGAAGCAATCACCTACCATGAAGCTAGAAGAGGCTGCCAGGGGTGTGACTTTTGATTAGTCCAAACTAGAGGTCTGTTCAGCCAGCATTCAGATGTGAAACTCTCATGTTTTCCCTCACTGAAGCTCTTCAAAGGTTAATTTACTTGGTTCCCTCTGTAGTAAGTGGAGACGTGTTCATCTCCAAAGGTTGCTTCTTCCTGATTGTCTTAAATGTCTCCCTTGGAAATTGGAAAGGACATCCTTGGGATTTGCTGTTTTTTCCATTGTCTGTAAAGCCAACCACTAAGGATAGATGCCTGATGTTAAAACAGCTGGAGTTTAGAGAAGCAAAATGCCACTGAGGGTGCTAAATAAAAAAACAGGGTGTTGTTTTGTTTTGTTTTAATCATGAAAGAGAAACAGGCAGTTTAATGTCTTCCAGACACAGAAAGAAAAAGAGTTTACACTGATGAAGTGTTTGCCAGTCACAGTAGCTTTATTTTGTTCAGCTGTTTTCAGTTCCCTTTTCACACAAGAGTAAAATGTGATTTGCATGAAGTATGTCTTGGTGTCTGTCTAAAATGGGTGAACTTTGGAGGGGGTGAGGTAGCTAGCCTTACTTATGGTCATTAATTGGTTGCAAAACTGCTTTTGTTATACCCAGTTTTGAAATCTTTTTGTGATTATGACATAGACAGGGAACTTCTGGCTGTGAATGACCACAGGGAAAAAATTATGATAAATTTAGAAGGAACGCTTGTTCTTTATTTTTTAACAATGATTTTTTTTAAAAGTGATTTGGGGTAAAACCAAAGCATTTATTTTCTCCTAAAAGAACATCCTGAAAGGAAAAAGTGTTTGGTTTCAAAAATACTAAACATTCCGTTATTTTCAGAAGAGATATTTAACATCTTCAATGTTATTCTGCATTGGTAGCTGAAACTCTTTGTTTATGTTAGAAAATAATTTCGGTTCCACAAAGCTTTTAGTTTTTTTCAACGCTTTTACTTATCAGAAAATATCTTCCAATTATTTAGATGTGGAGACATTACAGTAAGCAAAGCAAGTTTAAAGGAAAAATATGCTAGTGACTGTAAATGGAGTTTCAGTGGGGTTTTCCATTTGCATTCTTCATTTTAAGCCTCTCTTTCTTGCATCCTTGAGTTTTGTTTCAATTTACTACATCCATAACAAAGTCATTATCTGAGTAATGTCCAATGGATCAAAAACTAGCCAAAATGGTTTGTCTTCACAAAGGTGTGGGGGGTGTGTGTGTGTGTTCAGCTGCTTACTGCCTTTCTCTTTCATAAAGTACATTCAATTTTAAATAATATATTTATTTTAAAGTAGCTCCTTTGTAGATTACTTATCTTTGAATTTTGGTCTTCTAATGAAAGAGTGCAACAGGTATTTCAAAACAGTAGGAAAACAAAAGCTATATTTCCAAACTATTGTATGTCCTTCTGTAGATTGAGCATTTGGGTTAGAGAAAAATTGCTTCTGAATTGCTATTCTGAAAGTCCAAGTCCATGGAGAAGAATGAATATTAGAGGAGATACTGGGAAATTTAGTAAAAGCTGTCAGCAGGCTTTGAAAGAATCACTTAAAGGAACTGAGATGGGAGGAAAAAATACCAGGGAGGATTTTACATTAAAATATTCTTCTTTGACCAGACTGTTGTCTTGTAAATTTTTTCTCTTCTCTTTTATCCCTCCAAAGCTGTGTACTGCAGCAAAACTTTTCAATGTAGCAGTTAACAGCTGTGCATTAGGGAGACGTATGCTTTATTATATTTCAGGTTTCTCTAAGAGAGATTTTTATCCTGTCTGCAGCCACTGCCTTCTCATTTCTGGTCATTTGAACTCCTTTGCCACAAAAATATGATGCTGTCTCAGTCAGTCAACTTCGGGCTTTACTCCTTTTTATCCTTCTTCCCTTTCCGCAGCTGTGTGTACAGTCCCACCTCATATTTTCATAGCAGCGGTTGTTGTGGCCCATTCTGTTCCCACTGAGATTTCTACACGAACTAGACATTTAGATGCTTTTCAATCTCTGCCTCATGTCTCTGTGTCTTTTTTCCGAGTAACAATTGCATTTGATGACCTCAGTCATGCATTATTTGCCTTTTTCACTATGTCTATGCTGCTAAGGCCATTAGTTAGCTTGTAATTTCTAGGAGGGCTTAGCATCCACAACCAGGCCCAGGTTCCAGGGGGTGTGGAAAACCTAAGAGTTAAAGTAGAAGCTTTGGTATGCCCAAAAGGTTTTACTTTTGAATTACCTCTGTTTTTCAACAGAACTTATTTTACTTCCCCCCAGCCCCCTCCTGCCGTGTGGTTGAGCCAGATGTGCTAAAATGCCCCAGCATGCAGCAGGTCACTCAGGGAGCAGGGAAGACCCTCTAGGATCCATCCATCCAGGCCATCCTCTGGGTGATGGGGCCCAGGGGCTTCTCTTTTCTTGAGCAGCTGTATACAGCAGGGACTGGATGTGAGTTCTCTTCAACTGGTGAATCACCAGTGAAAGGAGAAAAGCTTTTCGGAGAATGAAATGCTTTGATAATTACTCAGATCCCACTGGTGGTACTTGGAAACATGACTTCTCGGAATGCAGGAAGATCTTCTCTCTACGACTTTGATCACTGTTCTTTTTCCAGGATTGTCATGTGGTAGATGAGGCAACCCTAGAGGAAGATGAGAGCCAGGACTACCAACTGCTGTCAGTGACAGAGAATGAGACCTCCACCACTATGCTGTTCAAACGCCACCTCCGGACATGTGACCCAAATGACCTGGATATCACAGTAAGGAAGGGGACTGCTCAAGCAGCATCCCAAACAAACCTGTTCTCCTGTCCCACTGTATTCCCAGATCCCCAAGATCAGATCTGAGAATGACAGGTTTTTCTCACAACAAAAATATAGGACCATACAGCCACATTTACAATGCCTGTTTCAAGACCACTTGATGTATTTTTACAATGTTTTCCAACAAAGAATTGGGAGGATATACATCTCAACATTTCCTTAAGCTTGAACACAGCTCTTCAAAATTTTGCTCGTTTCTCTGTCTCTCTCTTGTTTGCCACGTATGAAAAAACAACCTAGTATGGGAGATGAAGGTTTTATTTATCTAATATACGGCAGTATTTTGGTAAGAATTGTGTTTAGAAAATTCAGAGCATTTTGATAATCGCAGTCCTTCTCTCTTGGAAGAGCTTCATACTGGTATTGACTGACGTTAAAAACTTGGCCAACCCAAATTGGTATTTTAAGTCAGAGATTTTTCAAAAATATGCTATGCCAAGGTTCACAAGCACACTAATGCACACAGTTTCAGAACTCTGCATATGTAGACACTATTTACACCATTTCACCTTTACTTGAGGGACCTCTGCGTAAATCAGCATTATCCAAGGCTTAGCCCACTCAAAAATATTTGTCCAGAGTTAGGTGTACATTCACCATTTTTCCAGAGTTCAAATTCATGTGCAAATGACTGGATAGATGCCTTTGTAGTTACCAACCTTCTTAATGACCTTTACTAATTGAATGAAATATAATCCCATTCTGCATGGCAAGAACCCACAGAGTTCCATGGCTACTGCTGTCCTTACATGATGGGACAGATGCAGGTGAATCATTAAGTGCATTCATGCTCAACAGTAGCTGTTAACAGGGAATCAGGGGACTACGGTTTTGTTAGCTTTTTTGTGTAAGTCCCTTAGTAACTCTTTGTAAAAATTGCCCAAAGTGCATAAACAGTATATGCAGGTAAGTGAACTGCATCTACTTGCTCTAGGATATGCAAAGAACTGAAAATCTGATCTTTAGCACTATTGTACAGATCTGACATCTAGAACAGTATCCACACACTCAGTATCTAAACATTTAAACATGAAATGATGCAGGTTCTGAAATCTTATCAAATCCCTTGCAGGTTTTTTCCAGTTTTTTTTTTTTTTTATTTCACATACCATCAGTTTAATTCCATGCATGTTTCAATAATGTGGGTGAAACGACAGTGGGTACACCTTTCCTAGCATCTTTTCTAGCCAGCACCCTCTCTTTGGGAAAAAAAAAAAAGGTCATGTTTCTGTCTGGACAAGACAAATCTTGTGTATTAAACTGCTTACTTTCTGTTGTGTGTTCTGACGTATTGTCTAAGGGTCTCGGTACGTACCAAATACACACAGTTATATTTTTTTAGATTACTTTTAATTGCACATGGTTAGTATGTGGATTGCATTTTAATACATGGGTAGTGGTATAAGGCATGTGATTGTGGGGTGAACACTTGTGTGGGGCTGATGGGAAGGAATGAAGGAGAATTTCCAATGAAACACTTCCATTACAGATGGACACAGCACGCCTCGTTACTGCCTTTGGTACTGATGACACAGCCCAATTCTTTAAAGGCCAAAGATTTTCCAAGTCTCTTTTCTTGATGAGGTACAGAGCCCCATCTGACTCAACTAACCCCAAAATATTCTTCACCTATGACCTGAGGCTGTACAATGTAAGTATTGGACAAGAGCTTTACTTGGCATGTTAAAAAAATTCCCCTTCTTCCGCCTTTCTTTGCAAAGTTGATCATGCCCATGCTGGAGTTTTGGATGGCACCGGTCAAAAAATGGACATGACTGATCTTGAAAACATACAAATAGAGCTGGCACGAGTAGGAATGAAGCGGGAAGGGAAGGCTTGCTGTGTGGAGGGTAAAGGACTTATTTGTTAGGAAAATGCTGTAAGGCGTAGCCTGTTCCCTTGACTAGAGTTTAAGGAGCCAAACAGAGGTTGCGGTGCTTGCAATATAATTATTAACTCAGACATGTATGTACACAGGTCTATTGTCCCATCCATGTAGACCCATAGGAAAATATCTATAATATAGTGAAGCTGTTTACTGATTCCCATCTTAGTTTTGTGGGAACACAAAAAATAATGGGAATACATTTAAATGCTCTGTGACAAGTCTGGCTAAGAGCTCAGAAAATGCAATACACACTACTGTGTGTGCTGCCTCCAGTGTTAATTTATGCAGCATCTCAGTGTCAGATGTAAGGAGATATAAGGAGAGCTGGAGGCCCCCATTAGCATCACCTTGTGGTACATGCGCCATCCTTGTCAAAAGGAGTCCAAAAGTACCAGCTCAGTGTGGTATTGGATTAACACCTTCCTTCTTTAAACAGCATCAGCCCACACAGGCAGCACTTACTCAAGACACATCAGCTGATCAGTGTGGGCAATATTGCACAGTAAAGAGGGGCACTATTTTTATGTAAAGATTTGTGGGATTAGTGCTATCATGTGTTGTACTTGTGACTCCAGAAAACCAGCAATTAAAAATGTTGACTGAACTGGATGAGTGTTTCGTATGCTCAGTTCATGTTGCAATAGGCAAATTAGTAATGCAATTCCCTTTTGGCAAAATACAGAAAAAAACCTGAAAGATAAAGAATTTAAGACCTGGTAGAGCTGACAAATGTGTTTGCCCTTCACCAGAATACAGTTTCATCTTTTTGACATCACTCATTGCAACCAAAAAGCAATCAGATGCTTGCTAAATGCATCATCCTTCCTGCACCCCCCCCCCTTCTGGGTCTCATTCTTCTTGCACAGCCTCCCTTTGGCTTCTCCAATTCCCTGTGCGCATTATTGAGTCACCAGGGGAACCTTCAGGTGACTCGTGTGTCTTTTTCTTTTCCAGTTTGCTGTTCCAGTTCAAGAAACCAAGTATGCCTGTACCTTTATCCCACTGCCCATCGTCAAGAAGAAACACCATATCTACAAGGTAAACTTGCAGGCTGTATTATTGGGGAAAAAAACAGGACAGGACAGACTTACTGCTTCAGTTATGTGTATAAGGCTGTCTTTTACAGCATTTTGGTATAAATTTGGGAGCATTCCATCTGTCCTTCACTGCCATTGGTATGAGCCAGCTAATTTGTCTGGCTTGTGTGGACATAAGCTCTATCTTGTTTCTAGCATTGGTAGTACATTTGTCTTCATGTACATCACTCCTGAAGAGACCTTGCTACAAGTCTGATGTCTCAGTGTAGTGAGCTCAGGCCATGTTACCTATTGGTATCTCTGAGAGCAAAGGGAGCCTCCAGAATTTCCTATATTTGAAAGGACTTCTGCTTTTGTTCTTGGAAATTGTTAAGAATATTTGTATAAAAAGCAAAACTAACATTTTTGCCATCGTGTTTTCACGATGCAATATACAAAAAAAAAAAAAAAAAAAGAGCAAAAAAAAAAGAAACAGGAATCTTCCAAAGCAAGCCTAGCTTACTTCTCAAATTAAGATAACTTTGCTTCAAGGTCAGGCAAACCTTCTTAGTTTTGTGGGCTTTGAAGGTTTAAAACCTTCTCTTCTACTTCAATGGCATAAGGCAAAACTTAATAATGAAGAATTTCCATGGACTGGAAAAAAGAAGAATGTGACAGGTAATCCTACGGAACAAATTCAGGAGCTTTAGTCAGTTCTTGTGGTAACATCAGGATTTTGAACAGATCCAGGCTAGTTGTGGGTTTTATTTTAAACTATCTTGATTATAGTACTTTTGGCACAACTGAGGGCGCAGTGAATTATAGTGAACCTGAGATAAAGGTCCCTTATCTTGATTTGCAGCCAAGAAAATGATGTATGATGTAAACTATTTACATTTCTAGTCTGGAACCACACTGCCCAACATAACAGGTCAAATAGACACCCCTGGAATTCTGATTAAGAGGAGGTGCTCTAGAGGAAGATGCAAATAATTTCTGGACAAATGGACTCTGCTGAGTGCATACCAAAATGAGTTGATAAATCATACAGTTTACCATCCATTTTGCGAATCAGATTGTATCTGTTTGCCTAAGCTATGGTTAACTGCTCTTTCTGGTTGCCTGAAAAATAAATATTGTAGGGTTGACAATAACTTTTTTCACTCTTTCTCTTGGTTACAGTTCGAACATATAATAACACCCCACAACATAACCCTGGTTCATCATATTCTTGTTTATGCCTGTGGCAATGCCAGTGTGTTACCCAGTGGCATAGATGATTGCTATGGAGCCAATCCAGATTTTGCCCTGTGCTCTCAGGTTCTTGTGGGCTGGGCTGTTGGAGGAGAGGTGAGTCTGCAGGGCTCATTCCCTTCCCCATTTCTTGTTATGAACAGTAGTACCCTTGGTGTCAGCTTGTCCAATAAGACCCCACAGTCCTGCAGGACCGACCAAACTGGGGAATTTTGCTCATACTGTCCCCCCTTGACTCTACTTCTGCTGCATCAGGTGATGCTGGCGATTTCTACGTAGTTGTCTGCATATGTGTGTATTTTATCATCATACCTGCATTAAACAAGTTTTATATGTCACATAGGAAGGCTTTCATTCCAACCTTTTGATAATGTTACCATTAATTTCACAAAATTCTCCTTGTGCTAGTCTTGTGTAACAGAAAGAAGTGTACCTACTTTCTGCCTTTTTTTTTTCCTACTGGCTCTGCCTCTTTTTCAGCAGAGTAAAATAAAAAGTTCAATGAAATTGGTGCTTCTGGCTGAGTGGCTGAGTTAGTAGTCAGTGCTGCACAAATTTTAGCATCTATCTTGTGATGGTCACTTTACCTTTCAGAGCAAAATGTATTTTGTACTTCTATAATATGCATGTACATGGGAAGAAGAGAGGAAGGAGACAAGCTTCAGACAAAACCCTTACACTAATTTTATTCAGATTTTATATTATGCAGTGCCATTACTGATATGAAATTTGCTGTAAGAGTGTATACATACTATGACCATTTCCTATTAAATATAGTATAAAAGTGAAACCAATCAAAAGGGTAAATGAAAAACAAATTTTGAAAATTCTTCCTTGTTCCAATTCAGAAGGAAAAGAAGTGGAACTGGCAGAATTTCCCACAACATTTTGATTTCTAACAATGTCTAAATAAGTATTCAAAGTCACATGAAAATAAAAACTTCCTTTTTGTAACTTTTCAACCAAGAAACAACAGAGAAGAGTTAAAAACTAACTACTTCATATAACTTTATTCCTCCTCTTCCTCTTTCCACAAGTCTTATCAATTTCCAGATGAAGCTGCAGTTTCCATAGGGACACCTTGGGATCCTCAGTACATCCGCCTAGAAATCCATTACAGCAATTTTGACTTGTTACCAGGTGGGTAGTGCTGGGCAGTTGTCTGAAAAACAACATCCTCAGGATGGAAACCTCAGACCTCACCTACATGCCTATTAGAAACCACTTTCTGTATGAAACACTTCCATATGCTGCTCAGTACAGCCTTCAGGACAGTAAAAATAAACTGGACTGGGCTCCCATTCAGGAAGAACTTAAACTAACTTTAGAAACACAGATAGTTATATCTGCTTAGATTAGACACATCTCACCAGCGAAAAAGCCAACCACATCTTCCTGCTATGATACTAGTGGGAGTGCTTGGGAAAACGTCAGGGAAATGTGGGCATCATGGGAAAAAGGAAGGGACAGAGTGGCTGTGGGAGAAACAGGTGTACCAAGGGTCAGGATGAAGTCCTGAGAGCTTAATAATACCACTTCAGGCTTCTACCATGACCTCCAGTACTAAATCCCTGTGTCAGGTGATGAAGAATGCCACCATAGTATTTGCTATCATTTAACAGAAGGGAAAACAAAAGTGTGGAGTGATTTTATGAGAATCGTCTGAGACTATAAGCAGGGCTAGATCCAGATGCACTATGAGTGAAGATCTGTGCAACTGTGCACCTTGCATGACTTCGAGGCTGTACATTACAGTGGACCGTACCACAGGGGTAGGGTGGAAGGCTTAGACCTTGCTGTTAATCTGTGCCTGCTCCCAACCTGTGACTGGGAGACACTATATGTGTTGTTGCTTCAGGCCCTGCTTCTGCTGTTTCTGGAGTCATTGCTGAAGGAGTAGTCATTTTTCTTTTACAGGTTTGATCGACAGCTCAGGGGTACGCATCTACTATACTCCGGAGCTACGGAAATATGATGTGGGGGTTCTGCAAACAGGTATCTTCACTTTCCCTGTGCATTTCATTCCTCCTGGAGCAGAATCCTACAGATCCTACGGCCTCTGCAATTCCAGCCAGTTTGATGAAGTGAGTGTGGGGAAAGCCATACGAAATCCTTCTTGATCTTTCCCACTTTGGGTTTTCTTCTTGCTCTAGACATGTCCAAAAGCCATTTGGTGCAGGGTGCCATCTTAGCCTCCATTTCTGCATGCTGCAAAATGAGTATCTATTCCAATAAAACTGCCCAGCAGGGACCCAAGATTTGGCCCAAGAGCACTAGCAGAGCTGTGTAAGCATGTCAGAATCATGGTTCAGATGCCCATTCATCCCATCTAAGTGAAAGGGAAACAAAACCCAGAGGATGTAGTGCTTCCCAAGACCCCCAGGGAAGTCGGCTGCACCATGTGCAAGAGGCCTTTGTCCTGCCATAGGTGTGTAGTACTGGTGTAGGAAGGCAGGTACCAGGCTGGGAGGATACAGTGCTCTCTCTCAGGTCAAGAAGATGATACATCTAGAGTGGAGATCTAACACCCCTCAAATCACAGCCAAGAGGTGCTAACAATAATCAGCTCCGGTGGACTGTGGGATCTAGGGGATTCACAGGTCCCTCCAGGACTGCTAGATGTGAGGCTGCCACTTTCCCCTTTCCCAGGTCCAGCAGATGCTAATGTTGAGGACAAACTCCAAAGATATAGACACCCCCCTACCCCACCCAAACGCATACAGAGAGCTGACTCAGCTGGCCACAAACAGATCAACACAGACAGCAGTACCTTTACAGGCACCACGCAGATATGATCAATATCCACATGAGCATGAACAACACAAATGACCCAATCCTCTTCCTCCTCTCTGACTAATCAAGCTTAAGGTTCACTAGAGGAACATAACCATGCTTACTCAGCTCCCATATGTAGTTACATTTGTTGGTCTGTCTGATTTCTGGTCCAGACTATAAGTCCTTACAGCATCTGTGCCCAGATCCAGGGCCCTTTTACACAGTCTCTGACCTGGACCTTGGGTCTTTCTAGCTTGGACTTCCCCAGTGGATCATCCTATCCCAAACCACAGGCACACACATATACACAGTGTACAGAGCACACTCACATACAAAATAGTTAGAGTTTTAATAAGATAGTCTAGATTGCAGTGGTCAGGTACCGGGTTTGGTCAGACAAACATACTGACCAGCAGTCTGCTTAAGTACAACTGGACTCTCCTCTTCCTCTCTCCATTTTCCCATGTATGTTTCTCTCTTTCCCTACCTTTGACCTCTTCCCTAAGCATCCCACAATAAATTTTGCACATTCCCACAATCCACTTAGAACATCCCATAAGTTTTACACAGTCCCACAATCCCCCTCGAACAACCCATAAGTTTGCTCCTTCCTATGAGGCCTAAGGTAATCTTGTTTTTCTACATCAGTTTTCAAACATTTTCTTTGAACGTTTTAACATTTGCATTTTGATGGTTCTTTTAATGGCCCATTGATCAGTGTCTTACAATTTCTGCTTTTACTTTTTCTATTATCTGCCCTTTCTTAGAGCTTGTGTATCTACATGTTTAATTTATTACCTCTCCTGTATCTTGTCTTAGTTTTTTACATAGCTGATAGCAAGATATGGTTACCAGTACCCAGCATGAGATATCACAAACTCAGACAACTATGCCACAGTATCTAAAGGAAATACATGAGGAAATAGGCTTAGACTTCCCTTTAAAAAAAAAAAAAAATTACGCTGACAATTGCATGAGTTCCATCAAGCTTTTGACTTGATAGGCAGGTCTGAAATGTAGTACTAAGCTCTGACTGCCAGGCTCTGACCTACTTCGTTTTGAACTGCAGATGAATGGGATGCTGGTTCCAGATCTGCATGTCTTTGCCTACTTGCTTCACACACACCTGTCTGGCAGAGGAGTGAAAGCTGCTCAATACCGGTAAGACAAGCAAACTCACAGTATTGTTGCCTGCGCCACAGGATCAGTCCCTGCCTCTTGTGCTAGAGCGGATGAGAACAATGTTCCCAGGTTAGTCTTCATCTGTCTGTCAGTGCAAGAGACTGCAGTGTCTGAACTGTACAAAGAACTAGCTCCTCGGGAAAGAAGGGTCAGCTGAGCACAGAGCATGAGACCGGGACTGTGCCTCCTGTTAAATAAAACAGGTCCAGGCAGTGAGCTCAAGCACTCGACTACTGCTCATCCACACTAGTCATCTGCTAGACAGTGCCCTTGCATAGCTTGGTTCTGCTAACCAGGCTCACCCTGAGGCTACACAGGCACAGTTCTGGGGATTGCGTGGACAAGTTCCCACGGGCTGCATGGGCAAAACTACACTGGGTTTGGTTTCCTCCACTGTTCTCCCACACTAAAAACTTCAGCACCCCTATGTGCTCTCTGATCACCCCCCAGCCCATGAAGCATGAATTCTCAGTTTCAAACTACGAAAAAAGCCGATCATAGTCTGCAGCATAACATTTGAACTCTACTTCAGCTGTTTAGAATTTGAAAACAAAACAAAACTCAGAACTAAAAAATTATTGTGCTTTAGGCCACAGAGGCATCACAGAGGTCCAAGAGCTTGGTAGTATAGGTATAAGGCCTATCTCCTCCTTAGGTTTTTAATTCAGAATAACCCAACCTACGCCAAGCATCACACTGCAGACAGTTACAGGGAGGCAGACATTTAGTCTGTGCCAGGGAGCCAAAGATCAGTCCATGATCCTATGATATTTAGCATATGGGTGTAACCCAAGATGTCACAGTGATACTCTAATCTTAGAGTGCTCACTGTGATGCTTCAAGATCAAATTCCCTGCCTGTCTACATGGCATTGCTGATGCACACTCTGGGATGTGATGTGAGTTCCATCTAGAATCGCAATGGGAAGCTTCGGCATTACTTGGTCCTTAGCTGCCCTGCTCTCACACCAAATCCCCAGACCCCTGCCCCATCTCACATACTGCCTCACATGCTGATTCACTGCAGAGACTCCACACATACTGAGTTGATCATGTAGGTATGCAGGGAACCTTAACTGCACTGTAGGCAGGCTGTGGAAGACAGGAGAGTGCCTGGCCCCCCGCAATCAATGCAAAGCTGAGTTATGAACAGGGCAGATGTTGTCTAGTTTGGCTTCTAAGCACGCATATGAAATGCCATTCAGAAGAATCTAGGTTGTCCCAAAATGGCACATCTGCCCTTGAAGACGGCCTTCCTCTGTTATCCTTAAACACAAATGGCACCCTACAATCAAACATGGTTTAAACAGCCTGACCCTGTGCCTTCCTACCCACTCCCCAGCATCCCAAGGAATGGGACCAAATGGTTCCTTCAAAGGCAACCTCAGGAAAGTGGGACTAACGCAATTGTCTGATGGGTATTTTCCCCCTCTCTGGCCAGTGGTATGTGGGAAATACTCACCTAGCAGCCTCTGAAGCTGAACTGTGACATGGCAAAAAACAGGGGAAAATTTTTTAAGAAACTTGGTAAACAAACTTGGCCTGCTATAACAAGACTAAATAAATGGGGATTTTGTAACTTGAAAGGTGCATTGTGAATACGTTTGCTACCTAATTATGTCTGTCTGTGTCTCTCAGGAGTAGTAGATTATAGCTGACAAATGTGGTTGCCTCTTGGAAAACGAGCAATGTAGACATCAATAAAACCTGTTGGCTTCAAAGTCATCTATCAGTTTCAATGCTAGTGATTTCCAGCCCAAATTGACGTGACACTTGGATTGCTATGCTAGACAGCGAGAGAAGAGGAGTGAGCCTCTCTCTGTCTCACTAGCTAGCACTTTCCAAGTGTGTGCTCCAAGTAGTGGGGAGTGATATAATCAGGAGAGTTTTCCTTAGGCTTCAAAAGAAAATGGAAATTTCTGTCTCTTTGCTAGGAATCACTTGAGGTCAGTCTAGAGAGGACTAAGGCAGCAGTTCAATTTACTTAGGATGAGTGTGTATCTGATAAAGGAACTTTACAGGCTTTACTATGTTAGGACCATGTCCTGAAGTCATCTCAAGCACAGGCTCCAGAGCAGAAGGTCAAGTTTTTGAAACGCCTTCTAAACAGATATGATTCAAGGCACAGTGAGCAGTTGGGGTGGCTATTTTTTTTTCCTGGGGTTTCCCCTGTAACACGTAGGATACCTATGTTGTTCTTAGTCACTTGTCCAATTAGTGGAGACCCCAGACTCTTTGGAGGTTGACCTTGGAAGAATATAGCAGATTGTAATCTTTGACAGCAATTCAGGGGCAGGCCTGTCTCCTTTTAAGTTGTTAAATCCAGAATACCCCAACACAGGCCAAAAGTCACACATAGCCAGTATGAGTGACTTAGCCAGTGCTATTTTGTTCCAGACAATAGCAATAGCTTTTGGCTCCTGCTTTTTATGCAAGTTGCATGGTACACATAAACCATGTGTCACGTGACAGAGCATCTTCTTTCTTGACTTGAACTTTTGTGAAGCCTGGCCTCCAAGCCAGGTTCCCCCCTCCTGAACTCATTTTGCTATAAGGTGTAGCTGGACAATGGTGTGAGCCTACCAGTTCACCCACTCAAAGCCGCCAGCAGTCACAAAGCAAGCCTACAACAAGCAAGCAGGGTGTGCGGCAGCTGCTGGGATGGCCTGGCCATGAGCACCACAAGGGTTTGTGGGCTGGGTGCCTTGGTGCACCTTGCTGTGTGCACTGTGGATGTACTTACCAAGATCTAAGGACCTGCAATGTGGATGGAGGAGCAGGGCTCAAGCAGAGCAGAGATCACCTAAGAAGCAATATCACAAAGCACTGTAGGAATAGCAAGGAAGAATTCACATTTGATGCTTCTGCATCTGCAAGGGAGGTCCTAAACAGTCTGCCAACTCTACTATTCTAGGCTCAGAGAGACTTTTTTCTTTTTTTTAGGAGAGTATTTTGTAATGTAAGTATTGGAGTTTTTACTTCTGGTATCCCAGACTGTTATCTGAAAGGTGAAAGTTTCAAGGCACAATGATTACTGACATGTAAAAAGTCCGTATTTGGACTCCAGACCAAAGAGGGTTGGGTAAGAAATTTCAAGTGTATGTTTGGGACTGACTGTCACTGAAAATACGTGCTGTGAGTTAGGGTACAAAAGAAATCAGGCAGGATTTCTAGAGGGGATTTTTCTCAGCTCTGTTTAATTCATCCAGGAATCGGTTATTCCACACCCCTCCCTGGAAACATTATAACTTTCTCCACTTGTTTGTCTTCCCCAGGAACGGTGAACAGCTGGGGATCATCTGTGAGGACAATAAGTATGACTTCAGACTGCAGGAGATTCGGGACATGAAGGAAATCCTCATAATCAAACCGGTACGTTCATCCCCTGGGATGTAGCTGTGGGCAGGCAGGCTGGGGAGGTGTCAGAGCACGTCAACATATTCTGTCCTTCATTCTGTCTCAGGCTGTGGCCTGTTGTTTTCACAGTTTCCTGGTTCCCGGTGTTACAAGTGGTTGTTTTGTGTGTTTTGCTTGTACGGCTCTGATGGTGTGACCTACTATGTTCCCTAGGGGGATGAGATCCTGGTCGAATGCAACTTTCAGACACTGGATCGGTCAGGGATTACTTTTGTAAGTTTGTTTTTCTACCTACAAAACTTCCATTGCTTTTAAAATTTGTGTATCACCATTAAAATCCTTTGGGCAGACATATCCCTCTTCCCCAAGCATATATGGCCCTGGCAAAAGCTTATTGTGTCAGACACAATATCACTGACATACTGAAACTTCCCTTGCATAGTTGCTCTCCAGCTCTCCAGCAAGACCTTCCTACTATAGGCTTAAGAACAGATCCCAAAACTACCTTGCACCTAATACCATAGAAGCTAACTATTGCCCAAAATGTCAAGTGCAAGTAGCAAACCTTGCAGCTGAGTTGGTTTTCAATCATCGACCATTTGGATGTAGTGGACAGGCAGATGTCAACTACAGAAACTGACATAATCTGGCAGCTGGATCTGATTTGGACTTCTCAAAATATGAAGACATTGTTTTTGATTCTTCTTATTCAGATCAGACGTCAGTTTTGCAAAACTTAACACATAAATAATTATTGTCATACTGAAGCTTCAAAACTTATTTTAGACCATATGGAATGCAAAGGAGTTAATGATCTTATTACACTTAGAAATGTGCACAAGAAACTAAGATTTGGCCTAGAGAGGGTTACAGAGTTTATATTCACAGAGAGCAACACTGTTTGATTTGGTTGGGCCCATTCCAAAAGTAGGGGTCAACAGGAAAATTCTGATCTGGATGTCACACTCAGTTAATTCCCTGAATGTTTTAGTTGAACTTTCCAAAGTTTCAGATTTTGGGATCTTGCAGATTGAAATACAAACATGGTAGCCTTCCTGAAGGAGAGGATAAGTAGATTTAGGCTATAAAACCACCAAGCAACCTATTTATCAGCCTCTTGTCAAAGGATACTTTGATTCTCTGTTTCTAAGTGTCAAACAAATCAATTGTGGGTTTTTCTTCACCAGACAGGATCTTCATGAGCTGTGAACAGGAGTGCTTTCCTGAGGAGAAATAGTCTCCACGTTGTGTTTCACCAGACCTCTGAGTCATCTTTGTGTCTTTGCAGGGTGGGCCAAGCACCATGAATGAGATGTGTCTCACATTCCTCTTCTACTACCCCCGTAACAACATCTCCAGCTGTATGGGCTACGCTGACATTTTGTATGTTGCGCATGTACTCAAGCAGGAGGCCTCAGAGTGAGTCCTGAGCCAATGTGTTTCTGGAGGTAGCAGAGCAAAGTGTACCTATGAAGAATGGTAGATGCAAAAGATAATGAAAATGCAACATTGCTGATAGGGAAGAAAGAGCCACGTATCTGGATCTGTCAAGTTGAGCTCCCTTGTTGCAGGAATCTATCAACTGTGACAATTTAACAATCTCTTCTCCTTTATCTTTTTTTTCCCCCTGCCTTTCTTTTTTTTCTCCTTCCTCATTGTCTCATTGTTTGTCTTCTCCACCTCCCCATTGCCCCTTACTCTCTCCCCAGTACAGTGGAAGGCATGGTGGCCATGGACTTTGTTGACTGGGACAATGAGACTGTCAAAATTGCAGAGAAAGCAGCCAAGGAGGCAGATCAAGTAGTCATGATTAAAACCATTAATGTAAGTCCCCCTTCTCAGCAATTTGTGGCTGGGGAAATGGAGTCAGCCCTGACGTTCTGAGAGGAAAGCACAGCTGAGAGATAGAGCCAACACACAAAACCTTGGGTAGCACCAGCTACTCATACCTTGTCCATGGCGCTAGGAACTGAAAGGGATTACCTGAATTATAAAGTCCCATCTCTTGGGCTGCAGTTGCAAGTAACTGCCCAAGACATATTTAGTCACCACTTAACTTTGAACTAAAAAAACTAAAAATTCTTCTCCAAAGAGAAAAAGCACTCTTGCATCTTAGTAATGCAACAGTGCCTAGAGGGTGACAACATGGCAGGGCATTTTTGACAGAACGAGCAATGAAATAGTGCTGAAGGTCTCTCAGACAATGTGCATACAAAGGCAATTAGGATGATCCTGAAAATCCACATACATGGAACACAGCTTACTTAGTCGACTGCATTTCAGTGCATCAGTCTGGGACCAACTCATCTTAGAGGCAAGTTAGGGAAAAATCTTAAACTGAGAAAGGATCAAAATTCTATCTTCTCTCTCAGAGAGCTTCTCTGCTGTCAGGGGGGAGATCCGTGTCATGACTCTCTGTGATGGCTAGTTTCACATCCGGACAGCAAGAAAACTGACTAAAATGCATCCAAAACTTGCAGTGTTATGCCAGAGTCTTGTGGCTCCCAACTTAAAAACAGGTCATGTAATTTTATTTTTCCCTCTTTCCTTCCACCCCCAGGAACTCCAGAGAAATGAGACTGGTCTAATCAGAGGTATCAGTATTCCCGAGCAGGCTGCCTGTCACAATATTTCTGGATACCTCTCACCGTCAGGTCTGAGGGCCACTGCAAACCTTCGTTTGACTGCAGTATGCACTTCTGAGTCATCAACCCCCAAGGAAACTGCTTCACTTCCTCTTCTTTCTCTCACACAGCTGGTGTTTGCTTGGCTTATCTTGGCCTCTGAGTATGGGAACTGAGGGACAGAATACCAGAACAGATTACTGGCCTGCTGAAGAAGTCCCTGTAATTACCACCTGTCAGCGGGGTATTCTGGACCTGATGGCCCTGAACACAAGAGGATACTTACATAAGAGAAAATTATCTCCCTTTGGAAGAAATAGGTCTAATGGGCATTGGCATTTTTTTTTTATTTTCATAAAAAATACTTTCTAGTATAGGTTGTTCTAAATCAGGAAAGCAACGTACTATGATGCCGTAAAGACAGGATTACGGCCATCTCTTCAATAGCTCCTGATTAATTATTAAATCCAGAGCTTTCATAGATGGGCTACGATAGGTATTTGCTCACTGGCATTTCAGCAATCATTATCTAGTCCCAAGCTATCGGCATACTCCTTGTACTTAGGTCAGTATAGGAAACTAGGCTCCTTAGTTATTAAATAACGTGACTGATTCTAAAACTAGTCCTGCCATATCCATCAGTGACTGCATGGCAGGGGATTTGCCTGCTGATTGCCAGGTAATAATGAGGCAATGACTTGGTCTTTACTGAAAAATAGACCTTACACTCTGTTATATAGCAAATCTATGAATTCCAATTTTACAAAAGATAAACCATTTGCTGTTCTCTTTTCTTATTTTTTTCCCCAACTTATACATGAGAATTAGAAGAGCAAATCTGATGATAGTTTTGTTCTTCATCACCATACTGACTCTTCCAAGTTTCACATTTCATACCAGTACTTTTCAACAAATTCTTTCCCCACATTCCCCAAGGCAGAATCACTGCTTATTTTGGCAATATTTAGTACACCAGATAAAAACACCCTGAGACTTTAAAGAGAAGCATCACGAAACAGAGTGATCAGGAGGATAACTAACCGTGCAGAGTGGATTCCTTTCTCACTGAGCTGATGAATGTTTATTAGCTAGTTCTTATCTTGGCTAAAACTGAAGCATGGACAGAAGCAAAAATTATATTTGCCTTGAAGGCAAGCTCATGAAGAGAATGCATGAGATTCTGAGAGAATCATCCAGACACCCAGCACCAGGTCCCAAATAAAACATACATTACTGAGATCACTGTGCTGTGCTTAGTAACATGATCTTAATTCTCACTAAGCATTCTCCCCTTTAAATTCCTGTGGGAATGTATCACATTCCTTCTTGTAGTGTAGCCAAATCACAGCAAGGCTGGTAGTACGGAGTCAAACATTCGTCCTCCCTTGTACTTAATTAGGGCAAGAGGCTCTAGAATGGAATGGAATGGAATGGAATGGAATGGAATAGAATAGAATAGAATAGAATAGAATAGAATAGAATAGAATAAAATAGAATAGAATAGAATAGAATAGAATAGAATAGAATAGAATAGAATAGAATAGAATAGAATATTTAAGTTGGAAGGGACCTGCAATGATCGTCTAGTCCAACTGCCTGACCACTTCTAGTCTGACCAAAAGTTAAAGCATGTTGTTAGGGGCATTGTCCAAACGCCTCTTAAACACTGTCAGGCATGGGGCATCGACCATCGACCGCCTCTCTAGGAAGCCTGTTCTAGTATTGGACCACCCTCTTGGTAAAGAAATGCTTCCTAATGTCAAGTCTAAACCTCTCCTGGCACAGCTTTGAACCATTCCCGTGCGTCCTATCACTGAATCCCAGGAAGAAGAGATCAGCACCTCCCTCTCCACTTCACCTCCTCAGGAAGCTGTAGAGAGCAATGACGTCACCCCTCAGCCTCCTTCTCACCAAACTAGACAACCACAGAGTCCTCAGCTGCTCCTCATAGGACATGCCTTCCAGCCCTTTCATCAGCTTTGTTGCCCTCTTCTGGACGCATTCAGGGACCTTCACATCCTTCTTAAATGGTGGGGCCCTGTGCTGGTTTTGGCTGCGATAGAGCCAATTTTCTTCATAGTAGCTAGTATGCTGCTGTGTTTTGGATTCTTGCTGAAAACAGTCTTGATAATACAGGGATGTTTTAGCTACTGCTGAGCCGTGCTTACACAGCATCAAGGCCTTTTCTGTTTCTCACACCACCCCAACAGCAGGTAGGCTAGGGGTTAGAAGTAGGTGTCCCTTCTCATTACTAGTTTCAGTATGATAGAAAGAGCAAAGAACTTCCTCCTGAGGTTGAGGGGCGGGGCATATGAGTCATCATCAGTCCAGAATATCATTTTGAAAACAGCAGCAAGAGGAAAAAAGAAGGGGGAGCAAGAATGTCAGAAAATCTGATTTACGCTGACTTGAACTTGGCTGAATCAACCAGGCCGAGACCACAGAAGGTCACTGATGTCCAAGGTAGGTCAATGAGTCTGCACTGAGCTTGCTTTATATTCTTCAGCCTCCCTGCCATATATTTTAAAGGAGAGCTGTGTGTTAAAGAAGTTTTTTCACCCTTGGTTTCCCGTAGCAGAGTCTTAGGCAATAATCCCCTCCCCAAAAAAATTTAGTTGAGTGATACAGCAGCAAAGACCTCTTGAGCTGAGTGCTTCCAGAGAGGGACCCAGAAAAAAGAAATTCCTGGGAAATTATACCCTTACAATCTATGCATCTGACTTTCATGCACTATTCATGCAACTTGCACGCACCCCTCGGTCCCATGGTAATTTATGGTCTGGGGTCTTCTTATTCCCCATTGGATTCTTTCTCTGTCTCCGGGCAGGCCGTTAACTGTTCTTATCTTGTAGGGCTGCAGCCTCTGCTGACGGTAGTAGCTTCCTTATCTCCTGGTTTGCACGGGTCCCAGGGCTTTCCTTCATGTAACTAAGTAAAAGTTCAAAACAAGTTTGACTTATCTAGATGAAAGTTCACAGCTTGCTGCCCAAGGCTTCAGCAAACTTATCTACTAATGCTAAGTGAGTTCCATATAAGTATTACGCCAATGAGGCCTAATACTAAGTGATTAACTCTAAGCAATTAATTTTATTTAAACTGAACCACTATTATTCCACATTCCTTTAAATGTGGACCACCAAAGCCCCAAAGACGATGAAGCAAATGTTAAGGCCAGTGCTGTGAAAAATTTGCAGGTGGGGTGTCCATGTAGGATTTTTGCCAAAAAAAAAAGAGGATTGTTACAAAGTCTATTTTTCATTTCTTCAAGTGCAAGTGTGAGAGAGAGTTTCTTGTGTGCTATTAAGAGTACTTTCTATTAATTTAGGAGACTATTATGCAGTTGAATGTGATTTGGTCCTGAAACCAGGTGTGTTCTCATGAAGCAGACTGTGATTCCGGCAGCAAACCAATCAGGACACTGAGTGCCTAATGTTTCTGTTGTTTGAAGCAGCCTCGTGCATAGGGGGGTTCTGCTTGCTGAGCATAGTAGGCATTTCTACGGGATGTTTTTCCTCCTGGCTTTGTCTGTACACAGTACTTGCTTAATACATCAAGCATAAAATTTTTCATGGACAGATCTAGTTTGATTTAGTATAAATGACTTTGCAAAATTCTAACCTGAAATTTATCTTTCTTTAATGCACTAAGAATTATTGCATAAACTTTCGCACTGGTTTTCCTACACCTGCATAAAATTACACCCTAAAATAACAGACTTCATACACTTTGTCCATGTGTCTTGTTTAATTATTTCTTTCCTTTCTTTCAAAACCTACTATCTCTTTGACAGCAATAGGAGTTTCTATATCTTGCAATCCTGTGCATGTCTTTTGCATAAAGTGTGATCCCTTGGCATCTATGTTCAGATGGCTGGAGTTCCTAATGCTCCAAGAAACAGTGTCTCTATCACCTCTTTCAACAGATTATTTCACGGCTAAATTGACAGGCACCCACAATAGGTGCCGCCTGATTAAAAATTCCATTTTTCTTATCGTTTAATCCATGTATTCCTCCTTACATTTTTTATACAGTTTTAATAGCATTTTTACATTTCTCTGCTTGTACCTTTCTGGAAAACCCCTATCAACTCTTATCTTCTATGTGTTTACTTAATTCATACACAGTATTTCCCAGTGATCACACATATCTTACAGAAAAGAGCTCAAACACTGACTTGTGTCTTCGTTTCTTTTTCCTCCGGTTTGCTGTTTTCTGTTTGATAGTGGATTCCCTGGATCAAACGAGTGTTCACAAAGGAATGACATGAATTCCATAAGCCAGAAGAATGCACTTAAACTCACAGAAGACATTAACTGTGTATGGTGATAGAGACAAAGGGGCTCAGTGTTGTATATCAGGATGACTTTGAACGTTTTATAAAATTGTGACATCATATTTCTTACGTGCTACCCCCTTTTTTTGTGTCCCTGCCCTTCCTTCCTTACCCTCATTCTTTCTTCCATACTCCTTTGTATTTAATATCTGCAGATGTTAGAATCATTCTCACTTTTCTCACCGTCTTATCATTAACTACTTACCCCTTCAAATTTAACATGATCTGGGGTTTCCAAGTTTGCTTCAATGTTGTAGCCATTCTTACCACTCCCACATGGATGTGAATTGAATAAAACAATCAGACAACCTTACACTTTTTTCCTTCACTTCTGTTTAGAGTTCAAATGCATGTGCATGTGCATGTGCCCGTGTCTCCTCTGTTATTGTCTGCACTGAAGAGAAACCAGATCTATGTCTGCCTGTAGCGAGTCCTATAGCAAGGTGTGACTCCAATGGACAAAAATGTTCTTTGGGCATAGTTAAACACAGTCACATAAATCAGTTGCTGTTGTGTGTTTAGCATTTCTCATCATTTCAGTCATTTTTGTCCCATTTAAGTTGTTTCTCAGCTTTCTCTCTTCTCTGTTATTTTTGCCCGGTTTTAGGTTCTACGTATGCAGAAGTGAAAGTGCAATCCCTAGATACAAATGCTGCAGCTAGCAACACATCATCCGGTGAGTTTTTAGCTGTCTGCTAAGTTGGTATGAATTTAAACAATGAGAGGAGAGGAGGCTGTTCCTTATTTTCCAGAAATGCAGTGATATAAAGCTGTACGGGAGACAGGAAGATACAGTTGTCTGCTTTACACAGCCAGAGCAGGGGGCAGTTGATGTGTTACGTTATACGCAACTAAATACTTGTTGGATTCACTGGCACAGGAACACAAGCATATTTTGGGCCAGACCAAGGAACCACGTAGCCCAGCCTCCTCTGTCCAACAGCAGACATAAGTGAACAATTAGAGATGAATAAGGAGAGGGTAGGCATATGTGATACCTTCCTGTAAGACTTCCACATGCATGCACCTTCTCAGGGACCTCCTGAGACAGATGTGTTTCCATTTACGCACCCTCAGTGGATTTCTCTTCTACAAACTTGCCCGCTCTCCCCTTGGTTCTATACACAGCCCTGACTTCTAGAACATCCTTTGATGAGGGAGTCCACAGTTCTCTTAAACATCACATGAAGAAGCAACTGCATTTTTTAATTCTGAACTCGTCTCCTATTAGTTTCAGCTGATGTTCCCTGAAAAGGACAAAGAGACAATAAGTAGCCAAACCCTACCCAAGGTCTCCATGACACTCAGGATTTTATGTAACTCTGATATAGCTTCTTCTTAGTTATTGCTTTTCCATACTGCAGAACCCTAGTCTATACCGTCATTTACTGCTCCCCTTCTCTAAACCTTTCCCTATATGCTTTTTGAAATACGGGTAGTGGAACTGCATGCAGCGCTGAAGGTAGAGGCAAACCACGGATTTATAAAACCACGTGGCAGACAAAACATCCCAGAATTTTGAATTGTGTTCATTTTCCTTCTGAATAATTCCTAAAGTGTGAGGTTGTAGAGTCTTCATGCTAGGAGATATTCAAACCCTGACTCTGCGTGGTCCTGGACAACCTGCTCTAGCTGACGCTGCTTGAGCAGCAAAGTTGGACTAGGTGATCTGAAGAGGTCACTTCCAACCTAAACGACTCTGTGGCTGCGTGGTCAGAACAGCAGACCTGAAGTTCACAGATCTGCTCTAGAATAAAGGTTTTAATTTTAATTCACATTAGATCTGTTACCTTCTAGTCCCTGCGTGCAAAGATAATGGGATTACAAAAGTAATTAGTAATCCAGCTACCTCACACCCAGCACCTTGGAATTGGTTAGTGTATCCATTTTTTTATTTGGATCTTACAGTTCATGTGGCTCCTCACAAGGAACTGCCCGGAAATGGAAGATCTACCCAGTTCTTACTCAGTCAACCCTGGTACGAGGGATTAATTTAGCTTCTCTACTATGACCTTATCTTCTGAATGCTTCCTGGATAGCCTACCATCCACTGGCCTACACACCTCCAGCAACAAACCTTCTCTTGATGTGTTTGAAGACACAATATGTTTGAAACACATGTTCAAAAACGTGCTTGAAGTCTTTTCCTTCTCAAGTCCTTTTCTATCTAATCGTTTTTTTCTTAGGTATAATCTTTGATCTCCCAGGGTTTGTGATACTTTCTATTTTCTCCATTTAATCTCTACAGCTATGGAAAGTTAACAATGTGCTGTGCCACCTTCCTTTTGCCTGTTCCCAGATCATTCTTAGTAAGTGCCTTGTATCGGCCATGTGTTGCCAGGATGCTGTCCTTCAATAATATATGGTCTGCCTGTATGGATTTCATGCTCCCTTAGCAGTCCTTTTTAGCTTCTTTTTAATAGCACTCTCTCCTTCCCATAGTTCCCACCTTTTACCTGTTAACACTCTATTTTTCCTTAGGTAGTCAAGTACTATGATGACTCTCTCCCTTTTAAGCATTTCCTCATATACATAGTATATTGGGATGCCGTTCAGTTACCACAGATGTCCAGAGCCATCTGGGAGGTATTGGGACATTCACACTGGCTTCAGGATGCAAATCTGGAAGGCCACAGATTCTTGGAGGTCCTGTGTAACGTCTTCCAGGTCTGTGCAGTTATCTGACACATGAGGGTATCTCAGATGGCAGAAGCCACCCATTTTCAGGTGCCTGAGATCTGACTATTTTAGTCTAGGGTGGGACAGGTTTTCCCATCTTAATTTTAAGACTTCTAGTATATGTGTAGAATCAGGTGTGTCATAGCTGTTGGTTGCTTCTTAATGCTTTATTTAAATGACAGTAACTTTTGCATTTTCTGCTTAACTGTTAATATACTCTGACCTTTCCTTTTCCTGAGGACACAGTGGTTTTGAAGCCACACATAATGGCAATATCACCGTAAACTGCTCTTCACCCTGTGTCAGCTTCTTTTTCCTCATTTTGGGAGTTATAACCATCAGCCCCTGCCAGCTTGCCCTTACTAATTCTAAAAGTTACTTCTAAATGTCATGTCCAGAAGCTTGGCACTTTTATAGTTAAGATCATAGAATAATAGAATCATAGAATGGTTTCGTTTGGAAGGGACCTTGAAGATCATCTAGTTCCAGCCCCCCTGCCATGGGCAGGGACACCTCCCACTAGGCCAGGTGGCTCAAAGCCTCATCCAGCCCGGCCTTGAACACTTCCAGGGATGGGGCCTCAACAACATCTCTGGGCAACCTGTTCCAGTGCCTCACCACCCTCACAGTGAAAAATTTCTTCCTAATATCTATTCTAAATCTACCCTCTTCCAGTCTGAAGCCTGTCCCCCTCGTCCTGTCACTACATGCCCTTGTAAAAAGTCTCGCTCCAGATTTCTTGTAGGCACATTTCAGATACTGGAAGGCTGCTGTAAGGTCTCCCTGGAGCCTTCTCTTCTCCAGGCTGAACAACCCCAACTCTTTCAGCCTGTCTTCATAGGAGAGGTGCTCCAGCCCTCTGATCATCCTTGTGGCCCTCCTCTGGAACCACTCCAACAGGTCCATGTCTTTCCTGTGCTGAAGACTCCAAAGCTTGAAGCAGTACTCAGGGTGGGGTGTCATGAGAGCGGAGAAGAGGGGTAGAATCACCTGCCCCGGCCACTTGGCCACACTTCTTTTGACGCAGCCCAGGATACGGCTGGCCTTCTAGGCTGCAAGCACACATTGCCAGCTCATGATGAGCTTTTCAGCCACCAACACCCCCAGGTCTTTCTCCTCAGGGCTGCTCTCAATCCATTTTCCACCCAGCCCATATTTGTGCTTGGGATTGCACCACCCACGTGCAGGACCTTGCTACTTGGCCTGGTTGAAATTAATGAGGTTCGCACAGACCCACCTCTCAAGCCTGTCCAGGTCCCTCTGGATGGCATCCCTTCCCTCCAGTGTGTCGACCGAGCCACACAGCTTGGTGTCGTCAGCAAACTTGCTGAGGGTGCACTCAATCCCACTGTCTATGTTGCTGAAAAAGACGTTAAACAGCACCGGTCCCAATTCCGACCCCTGAGGAACACCACTCGTCCCTGGTTTCCACTTGTACATCAAGCCATTGACAGCAACTCTTGGAGTGCAACCACCAGTGAGTTCCTGATCCACCAAGCGGTCCATCAATCAAGTCCATGTCTCTCCAATTTAGAGACAGAGATGTCATGTGGGACAGTTTTAAACACTTTGCCAAGTCAAGGTAGATGATGTCTGTTGCTCTTCCCTTATCCACCAACGCTGTAACCCCGTCGTAGAAGGCCACCAAATTTGTCAGATATGATTTGCTCTTAGTGAAGGCATGTTGGCTGCCACCAATCACCTCCTTGTTTTCCATGTGCCTTAGCAGAGTTTCCAGGAGGATCTGCTCCATGATCTTGTTGGGATCAGAGGCGAGACTGACCGGCCTGTAGTTCTCCGGGTCTTCCTTTTTTCCCTTTCTAAAATTTGCATTTATGTTTCCCCTTTTCCAGTCAGTGGGAACTTCACCGGACTGCCACGACTTCTCAAATATGATGGATAGTGGCTTAGCAACTTCATCTGCCAGTTCCCTCAGGACCCGCAGATGTATCTCATCAAGTCCCATAGATTTGTGCACGTTCAGGTTCCTCAGATGATCTTAGACTTAATCTTCTCCTACAGTGGGAGGTTCTTCATTCATGAGACCCCTGCCTTTGCCTTCTGTGACTTAGGGGGTGTGGCTACAGCACTTGCCAGTGAAGACCGAGGCAAAAAAGTCACTGAGTACCTCTGCCTTCCCAATATCCCTAGGTAACCAGCTCTCCCGTTTCCTTCTGGAGAGGGCCCACAGGTTTCCTAGTCTTCCTTTTATCATTGACATACTTCTAGAAGCTTCTCTTGCACGTTCCTGACCAGATTTAGTACTATCTGGGCTTTAGCTTGCCTAACCTGATCCCCGGCAGCTCACACAATTTCTCTGTATTCCTCTCAGGCTACCTGTCCTGGCTACCACCCTCTGTAGGCCTCCTTTTTCTGTTTGAGATTGTCCAGGAGCTCCTTGTTCATCCATGCAGGCCTCCTGGTGTTTTTGCCTGACTTCCTCTTTGCTGGGATGCATTGCTCCTGAGCCTGGAGGAGGTGATCCTTGACTATTAACCAGCCTCCTGGGGCCCCTCTTCCCTCCAGGGCTTTATCCCATGGTACTCTGCCAAGCAGATCCCTCAAGAGACCAAAGTCTTCTCTCCTCATCTCCATAAGACTTCGAGTGTGCTGCAGTGTTCCCAGCACATCTCAGAGCAACAGGTTGAGGGTCCTTGCTAGTGACCCATCCCTCATACCTTGGAGTGTCATCCCTCGGTTTGTCACAAGCAAGACTGACAATACCCCCCTCGGGGGGAGAATATTTCATCTGACAATACCTTCAGCGCTCTTATCAAATGAAATCTTTTCCTCCAGAGTGTTTCAGTACTCTGCAGCAGATTCTGAAGAATCAGAAATCTGGATCCTTACCCCATCTTCTCAGCCAGATGCTAAAATGCTGCCCTCACATTTCTCCTTGCAGTTCTGCATAGGGTACTGGAACTGTTTTTGGAATTGCTGCCTTAGGATTCCCGGTCACTAGCTTCCTTCCTAGAAGCTTCCATTCTGCCACTAAAACTTCTCTCCACCCTTCCCAGTGGTGCTGGTAACCACATGGACTAGTGTATCAGTAGATAGTTTGCACCTATCAAATAGATTTGTTGATTAGTGCAATCAACATGTTTTCAAGGTGCAACCATTTGCTGACCAAACCTCCTCAGGCAGAAAACCTGACAGCACAGAGTTCTTGAGTGCCTTCTTCTTTCAAAGACTGGATTAAAATCAGTCTAGTTTAATAGTATAATAAGCATGACATCTTCTTAGCATTTCAGTAATCCAAATAGTAATGCTCAAGTAGGTGTGAAAATGAGGTTACCAGACAGAACAGACCAGATACTGACTGCAGTTAGGGTGAAGATTCAGGATGGCTTCCTCACTTATCTAAAACTGTTTACAGAGCAGGGGTAATAGCAGCAAAACCCTCAATTTGGTTTTCAGATCCTAGTTGTCACGCAGACACCATAGACTTCAAAGACAGCAGACAGGGGGAGTAAATACTCTAGCAGATATGTGAAGCAGGAAGGGATGGAAAGCTCTCCTTTACCATTTAATTCAGTGTCTGATGAGTCCAGTCAGCCACCGGACATAGTATTTGTCCCCTCTTGGACATGCTTGTGCTCTATAGCACCTGACCAGTATCCACTGAGTTGGCAGACTAACAAATATTGCAAGGATCTCCTGAACAAAAGTCCATAAACAGCAGTCAAAAGAGAAAGAGGAGAGAGTTCAATCCCTCTGAAAAATCTGCTTTGTTGAGAAGTATGACCTGGCAGGGCCTTTATCTGGTAGGTTGATTGGGTTTTGCTTTCATAGTCTTTTGAGAGGGCAGAAAAGGATCCCAGTGAGCACTTAACCCTAGTAATAAGTGCAGCGGGATTTAACAAAGTATTCTAGGCAATGGCAGAGGGCTTCAGGTTGAATATCTGTGATGGAAAAAAGATGTGTCCACAGTGTATCTGTCACAAGAAGAACAAACATCTGAAGGGACAGCACCGAAGGACTTTTCCTAACTTGGAAGAGTTGTCTCAGTGTGAGCCTGAAAAGGGCGGCTTTGAATGAAGATGAAGGGCTCCTTTTCCAATTATTGCCCTAATCTTTATTTTTTCTGTGTATCTGTAGGTAAAAGCCGTTGCTCCGGAAAATGTGTCACTGTATTGGTTGCTGTGAAAATCCTGCTAATGGTCTTAGCAGTGTGTCTGATACTCATGTGTAAGTCCTGCTAAAAATGTAATAACTGTAATTAATTTGTGACTCTTACCCACTGACTGACATCTAAGTCATGACATCCAAAACCAGTAGCAACAGAAGGCTAGTTTGAAGGCACAGGATGGTGGTTCTTAGCCAACCGTGGTCATAAAAGGAAATCTGTAAGAGCTGAGTGGCTTGATAGTTTAAATTTCCAAAAGAAAAAAAGCCAAAACCCAATTTAAAAACTGACAATGTTCAAACAATAAATATTTTATTATACAAATGTTTTGCACAAACAAGTCAAGATTAGATAATGCCTATTAGTATACTGATTGCTATGTGCAAGAATATTTCAAGGCAATGATCTTATGTCACCAGGATATCCATAACACCAAAGATCTTTCAATAAATATGAATAAAAGCTCATTTGAAAGAGGTAGCTAAGTCACAAATTCAAGGAAGTTGTTGGCACCTTACTTGAATAAAAGCCTACTGCTAGGTGTCTCTGCATTTAGGTCACTGAGTCCGTAACAATCCTTGAACTACATAAACCGATACACTATTTTTTTTAGAATGAAAGCATTCTTATCTCCATTAGAGAAAAAAACCAAATTTTAATAGAGCCATGTGGTACTTTCCTTTGAATATTTTCAAGGAATCATTTTTAAATTTCAGATGTGATTTCTTGTTTCCTTTCATCCTTTGATAGTTGAGCGAGCTTAAGCGGTTTCCACAATCAATCACACTCAGATCCCAGAGTTTGCCACCTACTCAGAGATGCACATGGAGAAAGTCTGTGTGAAAACATAGAATCATAGAATGGTTTAGGTTGGAAGGGACCTTGAAGATCATCGAGTTCCAACCCCCCTACCATAGGCAGGGATACCTCTCACTAGACCAGGTTGCCCAAGGCCACGTCCAGCCTGGCCTTGAACACCTCCAGGGATGGAGCTTCAACAACCTCTCTGGGCCACCTGTTCCAGTGCCTCACCACCCTTAAAGTGAAAAACTTCTTCCTAATGTTTAATCTAAACCTGCCCTCTTCCAGCTTAAAGCCGTTCCCCCTCGTCCTACCACTACATGCCCTAGTAAAAAGTCCTTCCCCATCTCTCCTGTAGGCCCCCTTTAGGTACTGGAAGGCCACAATAAGATCTCCCCGGAGCCTTCTCTTCTCCAGGCTGAACAGCCCCAACTCTCTCAGCCTCTCCTCATAGGAGAGGTGCTCCATCCCTCTGATCATCCTCGTGGCTCTCCTCTGGACATGCTCCAGCAGGCTCCAACATGCCAAAACCTTTGATCCATGGAACTTAAAAAAACAGGTTGCGGGAAGTAAATTGTCTGACAGTACTCAGACCTTTATAAAATGTAAAACACCACAGGAAGGGCAAAATTTAAAAAAAACACCAAACCAACACAACATAACAAGGTGAAATTACCAGCATTTAATAGAGCTTTAAATCAGGTGTTGAACGAGGAGTCATTAGACTTTGATTCAGGGCTGGCTTCAGTTATAGTTACTTTGTTCGTTTCTGTACTGCCTCAGTGAACCGATAAAATACTCCTAAGAAACCTGACATCTAGATCAAACTTAAGAAACTAAATCAAATTAATTTTTAATTTCAATAGTGTACAGTTTTCAATGTACTCCAAATGTTAACTGTTGCCATTTGTACTGTTTTATTTCTAAGTTTTAATTATATATGAGTTTTCCATAGAGTTTTGTTTTGCCAAATATACTGTTGTGGATGAACAGCTTCATTAAATGAACTAAACTGTCACCTCTTGATATTGTCCCATCATACAAAAGCCCAGCAGGCCAGAAGGTATTTTCCATTTCTGTTCATGAAAATGACAACAATTTTTCTCAGTGGAACCTGACCAGGAATTTTTATTATTTTTATAGTAGTGTCATATTATTTGCTTTTTTCTTCCGAGAAAATTTATCTGCTGGTAAGTAAAAAAACAGCCCTGCAGGTCATGAGCTGGTCTTTCAAGAACAGGCAGGTCTGACTGTTTGAAGTGCTCCTTCATATGCATCACATTTTGCTCTTTTCTGAAAGCAGGAGCTGCTATCCAGCCTCAAGATGTATGCATATAAATGCAAGTATGCATGAAACACATATAATTTCAAACTGAGCTTTCTTTTTTATTTTCCTCGTTGCTCTAGGGATTCAGTAAAAGGCAAAGAAAGCCTTGATGTTGCCAGTTAGCAGATGGCTAAAGCATGATAAAGTTCAGTGTTAAATTTCTCCAATTAGAAAATAACACACTCTTGCCTTGTTACGTTTTGGTGCCTTTCAGCCATTTTCAGTAATGCTGCTGTCTGAATCTCTCAGGCAGATTTCAGAGTTCAAGGTAAGAACATTCCAGGAGAAAATCTGGACCCACCATTTCTCTGCTGTAAACTGATTTCCACCCAGTAGGAGAATCAGTAGGGTGGCGTTCATTTCAGTAAAGCATACCAGTATGCATTCATTTCTAATTTTTCACAGAAATAAACGTTTCAAAATTACGTTAGGTAGTTTTAGTACCGGTATTTGGTACTATTATATACTAAGGACTTCAGGGTATCTTTACAAGCAGGACTTCAGGTTTCCTCAGGCTATATGCAAAACCCAGCTTCTTCATCTTCTAAAATGAAATGGTCCTGCCTCTATACAGACACACGCAGCGCAGCACGGGGAATAAACAAGAGGAATTAGAGACGTGTGCATGCCTCCAGGGCTATGGTCTTAGTGGCATCATGGAGACGTGGTTGGATGGCTTCTGTGATTGGAGTGTTGGAATGGAAGGATACAGGGTCTTCAGGAAGGACAGGCAGGGGAGATGTGGAGGGCCTGTTGCCCTCTATGTCAAAGAACAGCTGAAGTGCATGGAGCTCCACCCGGGGATGAATGAGGAACCAACTGAGAGTTTACAGGTCAGCATTAAAGGGAGGGCAGGCACAGGTGGCATTTCAGTGGGGGTCTGCTATAGGCCACTTGACCAGGAAGACCGAGCGGACGAGGCCCTCTGTGGACAGATAGGAGCAGCCTCACGTTCGCAAGCTCTGGTCCTCATGGGGGACTTCAACCACCTGATACCTCTTGGAAAGACAACACAGCGGGGCATAAGCAATCCAGGAGGTTCCTGGAATGCACCAGTGATAACTTCCTTCTCCAAGTGATAGAGGAGCCAACAAGGACAGGTGTGATACTGGACCTTGTTCTCACCAAAAGGGAGAGGTTGGTAGGGAATGTGAAACTCAAGGGCAGGCTTGGCTGCAGTGACCATGAAATAGTGGAGTTCAAGATCCTTAGGGCAGCAAGGAGGATGCACAGCAAGCTCACTACCCTGGACTTCAGGAGAGCAGACTTTGGCCTCTTGAGGGATCTGCTTGGCAGAGTACCATGGGATAAAGCCCTGGAGGGAAGAGGGGCCCCAGGAGGCTGGTTAATAGTCAAGGATCACCTCCTCCAGGCTCAGGAGCAATGCATCCCAGCAAAGAGGAAGTCAGGCAAAAACACCAGGAGGCCTGCATGGATGAACAAGGAGCTCCTGGACAATCTCAAACAGAAAAAGGAGGCCTACAGAGGGTGGTAGCCAGGACAGGTAGCCTGAGAGGAATACAGAGAAATTGTGTGAGCTGCCGGGGATCAGGTTAGGCAAGCTAAAGCCCAGATAGTATTAAATCTGGCCAGGGACATCAAGGGCAACACGAAAAGCTTCTACAGGTATGTCAGTGATAAATGGAAGAAAAGGTAAACTGTGGGCCCTCTCCAGAAGGAAACAGGAGAGCTGGTTACCCAGGGATATGGAGAAGGCAGAGGTACTCAGTGACTTTTTTGCCTTGGTCTTCACTGGCAAGTGCTGTAGCCACACCCCCTAAGTCATAGAAGGCAAAGGCAGGGATCTCATGAATGAAGAACCTCCCACTGTAGGAGAAGATCAGGTCTAAGACCATCTGAGGAACCTGAACGTGCACAAATCTATGGGACTTGATGAGATACATCTGCGGGTCCTGAGGGAACTGGCAGATGAAGTTGCTAAGCCACTATCCATCATATTTGAGAAGTCGTGGCAGTCCGGTGAAGTTCCCACTGACTGGAAAAGGGGAAACATAAATGCAAATTTTAGAAAGGGAAAAAAGGAAGACCTGGGGAAGTACAGCCAGGTAAGGGCAAATTGTGTTTGATAAATTTGGTGACCTTGTATGATGGGGTTAAAGAGTTGGTAGATAAGCAAAAAGCAACTTGTCTCTAAATTGGAGAGACGTGGATTTGATGGATGGACCACTCAGTGGATAAGGAATTGGCTGCATGGTCACACTCAAAGGGTCAATGGCCGATGACACCAAGCTGTGTGGCTCAGTCGACACACTGGAAGGAAGGGATGCCATTCAGAGGGACCTGGACAGGCTAGATATATGGGCACGCGCAAACCTCATGAAGTTCAACCAGTCCAAGTGCAAGGTCCTGCACATGGGTGATGGCAATCCCAAGCACAAATACAGGATGGGTGGAGGATGGATTGAGAGCAGCCCTAAGAGGAAGGACTTTCCCACTGCACTATAGAGTCTTGCATCTGTAAGGAATCATGGGTACTAGGGAAGTGGTTCTACCCCACATAAGATCTCAGGATTGCCACCTTCCTTGTTAACAGTTGCAGTTTGGATGCTCTGGTCTAATAATGCATACCAGTAGTTCATCTGAGGCCTCAGCTATTGTCTTCACCCTCTCAAAACTCTTTTTTTCCTTTTTCTCTGTGATAAACTCATGCAGTTTAGCTAGTCATCAGATAATAAAAATAAAGTTTTAGGCCTCCCTCCACGGTCCCTTCTTCTGGGAGTCAGAAGCCTCCTGTGGAACACAAATTCCTCTCAACCACTGAGTCAGAAGAAAGAGGAAAATCAAGTCTATTTCAGCCTGGGTGTCTGCTTTAAAACCTAAAACAAACACTATTCTCTCATTTTGGTCTGGGGGAGTAACACTGGTAGACCAGCTTCCAGCTGGGGCACAGGTGATCTCTGCCTCAATCTCTCATCCCAGACATTTGGGGTAGAAGCAGACTGTGACTGCAGCTCCAAGCTGTGTGGGAGCATGCTGAACCAAGAGCAGATTAGCTTGAACACTGATCTCTCAAAGACGGCTCTTATTTCTTATTGCTATAGCTACGTGTATACTGTACATTACACAGTATATACTGTACAAATACTGTATATACTGTGCATTTACTGCTACTCTAAAAATGTGCGGAGCATTTTGGTTAAGTTTCAGAGTTAGGCTCTTTGGAAATCTGCTCCATAGTATGGTACTACAGTTTGGGGTTTTTTTCAATGGAGGAGCAAAAATGTGAGGAGCAGGCATTGTTTGTGGGGTGATGGTGGGGGACAAAGAGGTCCAGAAGAGCTCTGACAATGTATGGCAAAATGGTCAGCCATTCAAAGCAGAAATTCTATTCTTATTTCCAGACCGTCCAACTGCAAGCAGCCCACCTGACTCAAAAACATTCGCCAAAACCTCTGAAGAGGCACCAGGTAGGTAATCCTCTGTCATTCAAAAGACAGTTTCCAGAAGCCTGTTAGATTGCCTTTTAAGGCGGGGGGGGGGGGGGGAGGGGAAGGGGCTGCGGGGGTGGGGGAAGGTGTCTATATTTTTTTCAGAAGAAAAACAATCAAACAAAAAATCTGACATCTCAGGAATAAATAACTTTATCCTGTACATCCACAGGATGAGCTCTCAGGGCCAGAGACCTTTCACATTTTCATCTTCTTTAAAAGTAGTGCTTGGTCATCACTGCATTACTGTTTCAGAGGGAAGAACTGATTACTCTCTCATGCTAGTGCAGAGGAGCCTGTAGGTAGGTGAACGGACATGAATAGAACACTCCCTTTGGTATCACAGCATTGTAGTGAGCATGATGGATCAATGTGCATGTCCTGCCTTTCAAAAACCCCTCCATTCTTAGCGTTTTAACTAAGTGCAATTCCCTTTTGCTGTTTAGGAGCTGCTGGATAACCAACAAAACTATATCACATAGTCCCTATCTATCTCCCTGAAACATAGAATCATAGAAGGGTTTAGGTTGGAAGCAACCTTAAAGATCATCGAGTTCCACCCCCCCTGCCATGGGCAGGGACACCTTCCACTCGACCAGGTTGCTCAAAGCCCCATCCAGCCCGGCCTTGAACACTTCCAGGGATGAGGCATCCACAACGTCTCTGGGCAACCTGTTCCAGTGCCTCACCACCCTCACAGTGAAAAATTTCTTCCTAATATCTATTCTATATCTACCCTCTTCCAGTTTGAATCATATCACCCTTTCCAGGTCCCATTCTCTGTTCCTCCCAGTACCCTGCCTGGGAATGGAGATAAGTGTTTTTTTCTTTCAGTAGCATCACTGTTGCCATATTTTGCAGCAGGCAAATAACACGTTTGCAAACTGAAAGCTGCTTTTTGCCCTGACCATTTCTCTTTAGCTCCTGAGCAAAGATTTAAAAGCCTGGATAATGTTATCTGTGATTCTACTTCTATGACTCATGCCTAGTGACTCTTGAACTGGTATTTTCTACAGAGACTGGCATTGATCCCCAGTGGTCTGGTGAACGTGATAAGCAGAACAGCAAGAACAGCACAGGTACTTTTCTGGCTGTAACTTACTCTCTTACTTTTCTTTTGTAATGGGATCCTTTCGTTAGTGTGAACATGGATTCTTCCACACCTATTCTTCCCTCCTGCAGGCTGCCCCCAAGACTGGGAAAAACATGGGGAAAAATGCTACTTCTTTTCTCAAACACAGGAAAAAAATGACTGGAATGCCTCCCGTAAAGAATGTACTGACATGAATTCAGACCTGGTGATCATTGACAACAAGGATGAACTGGTGAGATCTAAATTCGTGGGGCTGCTTCTAGGGTCGCTTGACCTGTACGCCAAAGGGCTGATGGGTTACACTCGTGTCTTCTCATGTTAGGTGCCTTCAGGGGTCTATAATCTATGGCTAGCCGTATACACCAGGCACCTCTGTATGGCAGCAAACACCTTCACAGTAAGATGCATCTTGGTGGTTGAAGTCTTGCATCTGGAAGCTTCTCTCTGCAAGCATGCTCCCATGGGAAGGAGCAAACTGTCAGCCTAGTTACCCTATGTTTTAAAGAGATTTAGCACACAAACCGAGATCCAGCAGGTCAAACAGACACTTCTTTGTGAGAGCCATTGCTCTGACGAAAACTGAAAAGGCTTTCCCATCACAATCAGAACAGAAAAGCGTCTCAAGGTATCAAGTCACACTTGGCTAACTACAATGTATAGCTTTAATGGTATCACAGGAGTATTATTCTATTTAGTCTATTCCCGAGAATCCCCAGGAAGAGAGACGAGATTAAATAAAAGTGGAAAAATTCAGCTTCTGAAGCTGCGGAAAGAGATGGTGTGGCTGGATGCACACTGTACTTTCCACAGAAAGTTGTGTATTTAGCACTAAGCTTTAGCACTAAGCACCTCTGGTGAAAAAAAAAAAAAGTATTTTTAATGTCTTATCATTGTTTGTTTCCTTTCCAGCGTTATCTTATTTTACGATCAAAAAGTCATTACTACTTACTTGGTCTCACATACTCTGAGAGCGAGAAGAAGTGGAAGTGGATTAACAACGTGGAACATAGCACAGACATGTAAGCTTATTCCAGCAAGTCACTGTGATGTAACATCTGGAAAGAGTAAAAAATAATACACGGAGTACAAGCGAGATCAGGACCTGCAATTTGCAGCAACCCGATTTCTTGAGATTTGGGTGCTTCAGTACATCCCTGTGACAAGTCAAAGGGAGCCTCTAAGTCACGTGGGACCACAGGCATGTCACATCAGGATGGCAAGAGAGGGCACAGCTGTAGTTCTGGCGGGGAAGGAGAAATCTGGCTCGATGGAGGTCAGTGGGAAAACAAAGGGTATACGAGGCAGGGACAAGAAAGAGTGTGATGTCAGCACCATTGCATGGAGGCTACCGTAGAAGGAGAAGGTCTCTGGATGGGAAAGCGTAGCCCATATACTTTTGTTGAGGTCTTTGGAAGAAAAGTAAGGAATGGGAGGGGGAATCCAACAAGGCATCTTCTAATCCCGCTGCAGCTTAACAGCAAGGCCAGGTGCCACAGTGTCTTTCATGGAAGTGATAGTGACTGCATTGCATCCAGCTAAGTTAGGAATGCAACTAAATCTGACTTTCTCTCCCTGTTCAGGTTTCATATGGAAGGAGACTTTACTGACTATTTCTGCACTGTGATTGGACATGGCAGAGTAGAAACTGCATCTTGTGATGGATCCTCAACAACACAAAACATGTGTGAAAAAGCTGCAAATATTTCAGAAAAGCAGGAAAGCTAAAAACAATAGGTCCAGGCAGGAATGTTATCCCCAGATTCCTGTAGGAATGGCAGATGGGTTTTGTCTCATTTACCTTTAGCTCTCTAAACATCTGGTCAAAGGGACTCTTACAGGCTCCCTCCAGACACCTTGCCAAGTGTAGCACGTTCTTTCCCGAGATGGGTGTCCAAGACGGCATGAACCCCCTCTAGAGGAGCCTGCATTTTCACACATTAGGAGTGTCTAATCACAAACAGATCCTATCTCTCACAGACACATGCCTATATACCCATACATTCACAGCCCTGCTTGTGCACATAACATATTTGTAGTTCCCCTGCTGACATTTAGTCACCAAAGAACAAAGTAAGAAATTCCAGAAAATCAAAATTGGAACCCAAACAGGAGGGACCATACACTGTTTTATTGTGTTCTTATTTTGCTGTTAGAGTTTTAGGGAAAGAAAATTGGATGCACCAGTCTCATGTCAAGCGAGCAGTGGATAGCCAAACCAGCTAACAGATGACAGCTTCCTGAACATCAACAAAGAATGCAGTGGAATATTTTGCTACTCCTGGTACTGTTGACTTTGATGACCCCTAGAACATGGCTAAGAGAGTGAATGATCCAGAGTGGTGGGGCAGCAATAAAACAGAAGAAGAAAAGATCTACATAAAGTATTGAGGACCCGAGTTCCCAACAGTGACCGTATTAAGTCTGGCCCTGCTGTACTTGTGGCTGATAATCATACATAAAATTGGGGAGAATGATTGAGCAACCTAAAAGAATTCACAAAGTTTGTTTATCATGTTAGCACGGATGCTTAAAAAAAAAGGGAGGAGCTGTTGATGGATATTTGTTGTTTAGCATAAATGAGTAAGCTTTACTTAGAATGAATTACTTAGGGTTATAATATGGTGTGATTTGTGCTGTTTGCTTCGCTTTCCTTAGCAGGAGTAACTAGATTTGCTGAAGTCTCTTGGCCCTGACAGAGTTATTTTTCTTAGTATTTCTCCTTGCAGCTGGTACAGGGCTGTGTTTAGCCTCTTAGTATGGGAAGTGTTTTGATACCACACTGATGCTTTGGTAGTGTTTTTCTCAAGTACGGGACTCTTCAGTTCTCCATGTTCTGCCAGCGAGTGCAGGTGCACAAGGAGTGTAAACCAGAAGATGCAGAGGACATGAAGTCCATCAAACCCAGAAAGCCACAGAAAGTCACAGGACTAAGGAGCCAACACTGCTTACAAGAAAATCCCTGACAAGCGAGGAAGTTTGGTTTGAAGTGATTTATTTACTCTGCCTCTGTGCTTTCTTTTTTCACATCATTATCTTTTTCTAATTTTGTTATCTTAGTTTCTAAATAAACCTTAAGTTTACAGTTTGGGATTCTTTTATCATCTTTTGCCGCGCCCACTGCAAGGAAAAGGTGAAACATTTCACACTAACTCTGACTTGGTCAGGGTCTCATCCCGATGCCAAGGATGGGGAATCCCAAACCAATACAAACCCAACCTCTCAGAGCTTCTGTGGTTGGTGCCTGCAGAGAATTACAAGGCTGGTTTTAATTCTTTATGCCGTTGAGCAATAGGGTGACACTCATTTGGATAGGTCTGGCTGAGAGTGTCAGCCTCATAGAACACATCCTAGACACATGTCAGGCTCCACTGCTGATTGTTATCAAGAAGGACCTTCGACTGAGGGACACCTCCCAGAGGTGTTCCTCGGGGCTCATCCTATTTTCATGGACCTATATCCCAGTGTGTTTCAAGCAAAATGCGGTCTTTAGTGGATCAGCTGGGTTACTCTGCTCAGTTACTGGAGCAATGTTCCTCCAGCCTCGCTGCTCTAGTTGGTAAGCGTTGTATCCTCCACTTTTACCCATGATGCTGCTGACATAAAAACATGATTTCCATGCAATTCTTTCCTTGCACAGTTTGCTTTTAGTCAACCGGAACGATCCCTTCATGAAAGTATCACCAAACAGAGCTAAGTGCCTGCGTCCATGCTAAAGAGAAAATGTGTGTGTGCATATGCATACACATAGACACAAATATACACATTAACGCTCTGAAAAGCTTCCTTGGGTAAAGCTGTTTGCTGATTAAGCTCTGCCCACATTCCATTTTAAGGAGGTGCCATTCTGGAAAGAAGAAAAACCCAACGTTTCCTTTTCTGCTGGACCCGCTACTAGATGAGGAGGAGGACCATGGGAGGAGAGAAGGATCATTTCCAAGACATGAAATGCAAGTTTTATCCATACAGGGTTTTTTTGGTTGGTTGCATTTTGTTTGGGTCTTCTTTTGTTCGTTTTTCCTAGTCCTGGTAACTTATGGTTAAGTATGTTGAGTACATACCAAATCTTTGGAGAGGAATTTACCAGACTCTTCTGAGTCTCTTATGATTATGAACAAACTGAGATATAGGGAGGCTGTATTTAGGTGAAAGTGTAATTTCCCTATCAAATTTCTAATCTCTATTGGTGAAGATGCTACAAATTATCAGTGAAATAGCAGTATATTTACTTTCAACATTACTAAGAATGTGGGTTTTTTTCCTTATTTCAGCATTAGAAATAACAGAATCATTGAACTGAGGCTTAAACTATAGGTGTTACTGTTTGCTCAGTGTATAAAAAATGAAAAAAATCAAATATTTCTAAAAGTGCCTGTTGATACTGGTTTGCTTTTAAAAGTCCAATTTTGCTCTCTCACCTACACTGTTCTTTGTTAAGAAAGGGACCCTTCGATGTGAACAGAAATGCCTGGCATATACCTGAGTGGTAAGAATTTCCCACAGTCCCGCTTGCTGCTCCTGGTCCTAGACTAGAGTCTGAGTGCAAGTGAATGGTGCAAAGGCTTCCTACAATTAAGCCAGCACTTGGACTTGATGTTGCAATTAGTGTAACTATTTTTTCTAGGTTCAATATTTTTTTGATGTAGATTGGTCAGTTATTACTCTCTAATGTAGCTCTGATATAAGGTAGCTTATACTTGTAAAGCATATTCTCTTTCCTTCATGAGCTGAACAGCAGAGTAACTGTATAGCAGCTATGCCTGTGTGATTAAAGTTTTAAAACTTTCAGCATTATAAAGGCCTAAAAATGTCTGAACCTTCTTTCTTGAGGGTTCATCTCTAAAAAAAAATGAAGTTAGGCCTTTATCTCGCTTCCAGACTTTGTGGGTGTTTATATACATGTATTTATCTTTTAGAGAACTAGACAACCCCAGAGTACAAAGAAAAAAAAAACGTTTGAAGTATCATATTTTTGGAAACTTATTTTTGCTTTCACTTTTGATTTTGGGAAATCAGCATGGTTTGCTAGGAAAAGTAGGCTTATGACAAAAATACCTCAATGAAGTCATCAAAGGGAAATCCAGCCGAGGTGTTTTGCTCTGAGGGGAACCGCAGTACAGTTTTAGGGAGGGAGGCTTTAAGGAAATGAGTTCAAATGGACACTAAGATAGGACAAAAGCTTGAGATTGTGGCAGAAATTACTTAGGAAAACAGCATTTCACATTTTCAAATAGAAAAAGAAACAACATAGCAACAAGTAAGTATGACATGCTCAGCTTTCAAGGAGATGTGAGTCCCATGAGCGTCTTTTAATTATAGGAATATATTCTGCAGGAATTCAGTGGAAAGGAGTGTAAATTGTAAAATGTCATCAAAAGGGAGAATTATGAGGGCTGGGACAAAATTTCAAGATCAAACTACCAGACACATAACAGAAAGAATTAATTATTTCAACTGTGCAGGAACCCTCTGAGATAATAAAGTACATTTGCATTGTAGTTTTTAAGAAAAATATGGAGTTTGCTGAGAAAGCAGTTTCTCTACACTGGGATTCAACACACTTTTTTTTCTTGTAATTAAGATACAAACAGAAAATTATAGATCAAGAAACTTAGTATTGGAATAAACAATAACACAAGACCCAATACTTTGTCATGTTCTTAATGTGCTTAGGAATTCATTTTTTTAACTGATGGTATCATAGGTGACTGTAAAAACTTGCAACTGTACCAAAGGTAGCAATTGTCATACTAACATGCTTTACTTAATCTCAAGAATTTGTTTTCAGAAGTAAATTATTTTTTCACTTCCTGCTCACCATCCTTTCCAGGACATTTAATAGCAACTTTCAGCCTTGCACAACACTTAGAGATGTTATACCATTAACCGAAATATGCCAGTCATCTCTCCTGTCTCATAAATCAACAACAGGATTTCATCTTGCAATTGCAGTTACTTCATTTCTTCAACAAGAATTTCACAATGGGATACAATGAAAGGCTTTTGAAGAGCCTGGCTGGCTCCCCGATTGCTATCTTGACTGTAGAGAGAACTGGAAAAGACAAGAGAAGGCCAGTTTTCAGAAGCAGAAGTCATGCTTGTTGAATTCAGTTGCATATCACTGATATCCAGTGAGGATATTAAGGAAAAGTAGCCCACAGATTAACCCTGCTGAAACATTACAAGCTAGAGATGGCAGGGAGCATACAGGCAAATTAAATATTTGCTATGTGCTCCTCAATTATTCTGTAACACTTGCTAAGAGTAATGAGTCTAAAACATGTAGCATTTTACCAGACAAGCAGGAGGATAACACAATATCCAGAAAATAAGTTGCACCAGTATTTTACAAGAATTTGTAATGAGCACTTCAGATGGTAGAGCTGGGAACACAGAAGGGCCTATAAAGCTTGAAAATAATAAAAAAAAAAATTGACAGAAAAGTTTTTCTCTGGGAGGTTTAACACACTATAAAAATGAACATAGGGTATGTACTGGTGCAGCATTAGAGGTCAGATCAATTAAAAAATCTTCATTTTCCTGCAGGAATTTTGCTTCAGCTACACTTTGTGCCCTGCGAATAGCACATTATTATTTTATGCCAATAAAACTCAGTAAAGCAGGTATCATTTTCATATACTG